>CAUYON010065123.1:0-45631 GCA_963573935.1 Arctocebus calabarensis
CCCATCGTTTAGCTCCCACTGTATGAGAGTGTGCACCCATCGTTTAGCTCCCACTATATGAGTGTGCACCCATTGTTTTGCTCCCACTGATTGAGAGTGTGCACCCATCGTTTAGCTCCCACTATATGAGTGTGCACCCATTGTTTTGCTCCCACTATATGAGAGTGTGCACCCATCGTTTAGCTCCCACTATATGAGAGTGTGCACTCATCGTTTAGCTCTCACTATATGAGAGTGTGCACCCATCGTTTAGCTCCCACTATATGAGTGTGCACCCATTGTTTAGCTCCCACTATATTAGTGTGCACCCATCGTTTAGCTCCCGCTATATGAGAGTGTGCACCCATCGTTTAGCTCCCACTGTTTGAGAGTGTGCACCCATCGTTTAGCTCCCACTGTATGAGAGTGGGCACTCATCATTTAGCTCCTACTTATTAGTGAGAATATGGGGTGTGTGTTTAGTAAAAAAATCATAAATAAACAAGTCCTAAGAAACTTTACCCAGGATAATGGTCACCATGTCCGTCCATGTTGCTGCAAACGATATTATTTCATTCCTTTTGTGGCTGAGCAGTACTCCATGGTATGCATGTGTGTGTTTATATATCATATTTTCACTACCCACTGATTAATTGATGGGAACTTCGTTGAATTCCATATCTTTACAATTGTGAATTGTGCTGCAGTAAACATTCAGATACAGTTGACTTTTAATTTACGGACTTATTTTCCTTGGTGTATGAGAAGGGACACTGAGAAAGGGGATTCAAGGGGGAGGGGAAGAAAGACTGACCCACTGAACAAGGAAGCCTGGGCGGCCTGTAGGAACAGTCACCATTTAGCAATTCTGGAGGAAACAAGGAAAAAGAATGTAGGTCTGAGGTAACCAATGAACCATAGAAAAAGACAATAATCAATGACCAATACAAAAGGGTGAGTATTCCCAAAGACACAGAGAAGCAATGCTAGAGTCTCAACCAATTTCCCCAGAGAGGATACTGATTCCTCTGCACTGCTTTGCTGCTCAGTCTCTCTCACCTCTTCTCCATCTTGAGAGGGAGCACTCCAACTCCAACAGGACCACTCCCAACTTTCTTTCAAAGCTCTCTAAACTTTTGGGCGATGCCTGTGGCTCACAGGAGTAGGGCACTGGCCTCATATTCCAGAGGTGGCAGGTTCAAACATGGCCCTGGCCAAAAATAAAAAATAATAAAAAATAAAAACAACTATAAAAAAGAAAAAAAGAAAAAGCTCTCTAAACTTTCCCTCTGTTCCTAAATATTTCTCTTTGTTACACTGAAACTTGTGCAGGTTTCTTTTGCTCTCTATTCACTCTGCTGGCCTTGTTTAAATTTTAGGTCAATAATGGAATCAGGTCACCTGGGTTTGGGAGACTGGGATCCCCATCCCCAACAGTGTGGGTACCCAGTAGTGGGATTGCTGAATTGAATGATACAGCTCTATTTTTAAATCTTTAAGGAATATTCATATTGTTTTCCACAGACGTTGCATACATTGAAAGTCCTTCCAACAGTATTTAAGAGTTCCTTTTTATTGCACCCACACTAGCATTTATTGTGTTTTGATTTTGTGATAATGTTCATTCTGATAGGAATAAAGTGACATCTCATTGTGGTTTTAATCTGCATTTGCCTTACGATTGCTGATTTTTTTTTTCACATATCTGACCATTTGCAAAATAATTCAATTCATGTCTTTTGGCCTCATTTATAGGGATTGTTTCTTTGTCTTGATGATTTGTTCTCATCCTTTGTAGTTTCTGTTTATTAGCCCTTTGTTGGAGGAATAGTTTGCAAGTATTTTCTCCTTTTTATGTAGGTTGACTGTGTTGATTATTTCCTTTGCTGTGCAGAAACCTTTTAATTTAATTACATCTCATTTACTTTTATTTATGATGTCTATATTTGCCTTTGGGGTCTTATTCATAAATTATTCACCTAGGCCTATGTCTAAAGTTTTTCCTGTGGTTTCTTACAGAAGTGTTATGGTTTAAAATCTTACATTTAGGTATTTCATCTACCCTGAGTTAAAATTTGTATTTGGTGAAAACCAAGGATTCTATTTTATGCTTCTTTTGGTTATGTCCAGTTTTCTTAGCACCATTTATTAAACAGGACATCCTTTCTTCAAAGTATGATTTTTACTGCTTTTTGAACAATTGGTTGGTCATAGATATATCATTTTATTTCTATGTTCTCTGTTCTGTTCCATTGGTCTCTATCTCTACCTTATAGCAGTATCATGCTGTTTTGGTTACTATAGTCTTGTAATATAATTTGAAGCCAGGTAATATGATGACTCCAAATTTGTTCTTTATGCTTGCAATTGTTTCAGATATTTGTAGTTTTTGGTTCCAAATGAAGTGTAGGATTATTTTTTCTAGATCTGTGAAAAATGATATTGGTATTTAGACAGGAATGACATTGTCTGTAAATCACTTTGGGCCATAAGGACATTTTAATGATTTTGATTTTGCCAATGCATGATCAAAGAATTTTTCCCATTTGTTTGTGTCATCTGCAATTTCTTTCATCAGTGTTTTATATTTTTCCTTGTAGAAATCCTTCACCTACTTCGTTATATATATTCCTACATAATTTTTTTCTTTGCAACTTTTGTAAACAGTGTTTAGTTTGTGATTTGCCTCTCAGCCTGACTGCTTTTAGTATTTAAAAATGCTATTGTGATTTGTGTACCTTGATTTTGTAACCAGAAACTTTGCCGAATTTGTATTTATCAATTCTAGGAGTCTTTTGGTGGAGTCCTTACACTTTTCAGACTGGAAACTAGATAGTTTGACCTTCTCTTTTTTATTGGGATGCCCCTAATTTCCTTTTCTTGCCTGATTGCTCTGGCTAGGACTACTAGTATTAAAAGGGAGGCTATTGGGCCTCTTTTTGTTACTCTGGTTTTTATTGAAAATTCTACCAACTTTTCCCATTCTATATGATGTTGACTCTGGGTTTGTAATATAGATCTTTTATTATTCTGAGGTATGTTTCTTCTATCTCTAGTTTGTTCAGGATTTTTCATCATGAAGCAATGTTGGATTTTACTTCTTTTTATATGGTGATTTGTTGATTTATGGATTTATTGATATGCTTATATTGAATCATCCTTAGATCCCTGGGATAAAATCCACTTGATAGTGATGAATTATATTTTGATGTGCTGTTGTATTCAGCTTGCGAGAATTTTGTTGAGGATTTATCCATCAATGTTCATAAGGGATGTTGGTCTGCAGTTTTCCTATTGTGCCCTTTCCTGACTTTGATATCAATGTATCAAGGCTTTGTCAAATAAATTTCTCTAGGTTATCTAGTCTATGAGCATAAAGGTTACACAGTGATTTTTGTGGGATGGAATAGGCCAGACAGGGTAGGTAAGAGGAGCAGTTTAAATTAGTTAGGTTTAATAATTCCAGTGGGTTCTGAGCAATCAGAGTGGAACTTGGCTATGGGCTAATTTGGACTGGAGGTGACTGATAATATTGGGAGGTACATTTTAGGACTGGTTATTTTACCTACCAAAGGTATGCTCACAGGCAAGTAGTTTGCTATCTCTAGAAATAAGCTAACCTTGGGTCAGGCCCCAAGACATCAATGTATCATAAAATATAAAGACTAAAACATGATTCATATAATTAGAAAGAAATATTGTACAAAATTAAAAAATTAAATATAAATGGCTTGCACTTCTCTGTAAAGTACATTAACAGTGTGAGATTCTGCACTATAACAATACCTAACTATCCATAATGCAGACTTATAAATCATGTATCAATTGTGAAATGCATTATCTCATTTCATTTTGTATAATTTACCTGGGTTAAAGATTAAATTGTGCTTTTGTTGTTCTTGTTCTTTGTTTTTGACAGAATCTCATTCCTTTGCCCTGGGTAGAATGCCATGAAGTCATCATGGCTCATGGCAACCTTAAGCTTTAGGCACAAGCAGTCCTTCAGCCTTCCGAATATCTGGGACTATAGACACTCACCACAATGCCTGGCCAATTTGTTTTAATTTTAGTAGAGACCTGGTCTTACTTTTTCTCAGGCTGGCATTGAACTCCTGAGCTCAAGTATTCCACCCTTCTCAGAACTCCCAGAGTACTAGGATTACAGGTATGAGCCACTGTGCCCAGCTGCATTGTGTTTTTAATCAACACAGATCCTTAAAATACATTTACACATAAGTATATCAGAAAATATTTTAGTAATATGACTTTAATTATTTTTGGGGGGAAAGTGTTACTTACATAAAATATCAGCAAATTTTGTTGGTGTTTGATTTATTGTGCTAGACATTAGCAGAAGTGTTCTAGATGTACTAATATTGTCATTTTATAGTATTGCATTAATGTTTGTGTGTACTTAATATTTTTGTGGCATATGAACATTCTGCATACTCTATATACCCCTGGCAATCGCAGCAACACCAAAAATCAATAACTGGGATTTGATCAAGCTAAAAAGCTTCAGCTAAGGGTGCTACAGTCAAAGCAAACATACAGGCTTTGGAATGGGAGAAGATTTTTGTATGTTATGATTCTGACAAACATCTGATAACTAGAATCTTTCAGAGAACTCAAATTAATCAGTAAGAAAGGAGCAAACAACCTAATTTCTTTGAAGGCAAGAGCTTTGAACTGGAACTTCTCTAAAGATGACAGACCAATGGCCACCAAACACATGAAAAAATGTTCATTGTCCCTAGTCATCAGAGAAATGCAAATTGAGGCGGCACCCATAGTTCACTGGGTAGGCCACCAGCCACATACACCGAGGCTGGCCAGTACAAACCCAGCTTGGGCCAACTAAAACAACAATGACAACTGCAACGAAAAATAGCCGGGCATTGTGGCAGGCACCTGTAAGTCCCAGATACTCTGGAGGCTGAGGCAAGAGAATAGTTTAAGATGAAGATTTGAGGTTGATGTGAGCTGTGATGCTACAGCTCTGTACCCAGGGTGAAAGCTTGAGACTCTGTCTCAAAAAAAAAAAAAAAAAGAAAAAAAAAAGAAAGAAAGAAAGGAAGGAAGGAAGGAAAATCAAAACCACTTTGAGACAGCACCTTACTCTAGAAAGATTAGCCTACATCACAAAGTTCCAAAACTGCAGATGCTGGGATGGATATGGAGAGAAAGGAACACTTCTACACTGCTGGTGGGATTGCAAACCAACACAACCTTTATGAAAAAAAGTAGGGAGAATCTTCGAAAAACTAAAAGTTGACATTCCATTTGATCTTGCAAATCCATTATTAGGTAACAATCCAGAAGAACAAAACTCATTTTACCACAAAGACATTTGCACCAGAATATTTATTGCAGCCCAATTGCCCACCAACTCATGAATGAATTAACAAACTATGGTCTATATAGATCATAGAATACTAGTCAGTCATAAAAAAGCCAGAGACTTTACATCTTTTATGTTTACCTGTATGGAGTTGGAACACAACCTTCTCAGTAAAGTATCTTGAGAATGGAACAAAAAGTATCCAATGTACTCAACACTATTAGGAACCCAATATATAAACACCCACTACACTCATAGGAACAATAAAACACAAATATAGTCTAGCAAATATGGTATTGAAGGAGAGTGGAGAGAAAAAGGGAAGGAAATGGGAGGGGAAAGGAGGAGGGTGGTAGGTGGGAGGGCATTTGTTGGGATCTCACCTAAGGCACACAAGGCAAGTGTATATTTCAAAATAACTAAGAGTAAACTTTAAATGTCTTATCACAAAAAAATAAGCAAATGAGGTGATGGCTTAAACATTCCACATTGTATATAAAATCATCACATTGTACTCGTAAATGTATACATTTATGATTTTAATTAAGAATTAATTAAAATTTTTTTCAAACAAAAAATATATTGCCATGATACACAGATAGCATTTGCTCCAAAGCAAAATATAAAATATTTGTTATTGTACTTATTACCAATATACTTATTAATGTTAGTAGTAATTCTGTTATTGGAACAGAGTGACAGTTCTACATTTCTAAGATGTCAGTGGTGGCAATGTAAGATTTACAAGCTGCTCAGTGACTCCATCTGGGTATCACTGGAGCATCTGCCGGTGCATATGATCAAGCCGAGGACACAGATCCCAACTGCAGAAAGCAGCAGTCTGACTCTCATCCTGTTGGATAAACAGTTTATTTTTGGCTCCACCAACAGATCAGTGGAAATAAAGTAAATTTATAGCAATCGAATTTCCTTCTAAAAATAATTACAAATTTATTTTTAACAATTGGAATGTAAATATAGACATGATCCATCAGAACAAATCACTTTTTGATGTTTAAATGCTACTATTTAGTTGATCTATGAAAAGCTCACATACTGCTCCAGGAAACCATTTCTCTGGAAAACAGAGTAGCTCATAGTCATTAGAGTCAGTTTCCCCGTTGAATTCTCCACATATCAGTTATTAAGATTGTTCTGTTTTTTCCATTTAATTTTGAATGGTATATGTTTTGCACATTCTGGCTTTGTCACAAAAGGAACTGAAAAGATCAATATAGACAAATTGACAGGAGTTCTCCATGTTCATTAGTTAGACCTGACTGCATTTTAAATCAGAGAATCATATCTGCTTTCAAGGGCAACGTATCACAGGATAAAAATACAGAGAAATAAGGTAAATGGAAGCAAGAGAAACAATTATGACTGGGAAAAAAGCTGATAGTCAATAGCAAAGGTGATAGGTAGAAATTTGTACCCAGAAGAACAAAGTATAACAGTGTATGTTCAAAGGCGAGCTAAAGGGAAGCTGGCTTAGTCAGGGAGGCCCCGTACCACTGACTGCAAAATGTTTGTCATTGGCACATAAAACTATGTTTTGTTTTATTTTGTTTTCAATGCTAATGTAAAAATGCATAATAAGGTTATAAGTTAAAAACCTGGACATTTAGATGCTCTACAACTACCATTGTTTATTTAATGGTATGTGATTAATAATAAATACCTTGTTAAAAATCTTTAAAAATGCCAAGCACGGTGGCTCATGTCTGTAATACCAGCACTCTGGGAGGCTGAGGCGGGTAGATTGCTTGAGCTCACGGGTTCAAGACCAGCCTGAGCCAGAGCAAGACCTCATCTCTAGAAAACAGCCAGGCATTGTGGCAGGTGCCTATAGTCCCAGCTACTCAGGAAGCTGATGCAAGAGAATCACTTGATCCCAAGAGCTTGAGGTTGTGCCACGGCACTTACCTTGGGTGAAAAAGTAAGACTGTGTCTCAAAAAAAATAAATAAATAAAAATAAAAATAAAAACCTTTGTAAAGAAAAATAATTGGAAATTATACTCAAGAAGATATTTTAACATTATGAGTATTAACAAAAGAGAATATATTTAAAAATATATTCTCTGGTGAATTTTGTTTGTTCAAAAGTATGTTGAATTAAATTATGTAATTAAGTTTAATTTTAGCCAAAAATAGAAAAGAGCCAGTTTTATTGGTGGCCTTTACAAACCTCAAGGCATCCTGTATCTATCAGCATGGTCTGCCAGGGTCCCTTATGCTACAGATGGGAAAAGTTCAAAATGAGATAGGCTTAGTCAGAGCAAATGGGTTTGATTTTCAAACATCACTGGAGATCATCGTTGCATTTTAAGTAAGTCCTTTAACATTATTCATGGGAATAATGTTAAAAAACAAATTCCTTATGGAATAACAGTAATTAAAGTACTTTACATCTTTAAAAGTATAAATATTCTCTTACATAGTCACAAAGACATTATCACACCTCACTAGTGTGTGTGAAACAGTCCATTAAAACGAACAATGGCATTCAAAGTAAAAGTAAACTTTCCTGAGTCAGATTCTATTTTACAATAGCACTAAAACATGTTGCAGGCCCAAAAAATTACTTCATAATCATTTAAGTGAAAATAAGTACTTATGGCTCTGTAAGCATAAAAAGTACTCATGGCAGAGTCAGTACTGGTTTATAGAACCCACGATTTAACAAGATAAAGGTCACCTTTTTAATGTTTGTGTATAGGATTCAATACATCATCATAAAAGCATTAGAATGCCATGCCATAAATTATTTTGGTGATAATTTAGCATATAATTCATTTTATTCAGAGATAAATATTTAAACCTTATGTATTCAGATTTTATTTTATGATAAATAGCATAGATATACGATCACTTACAAATGTCAATATCATACCTATATAACAGTCGCAGTAGGAATTCTGGCTTCTGAAATAATTGCTTTTAGTCAGATAATTATTTAAATTGCACAAATACACTTGTTAAACTATGTGAAATCATCATTACAAGCCAAAATAGACAAAATCAGTATCAAGTTGGCACTTCTAATGATTTTCTCTGTAACAGGTAGGGTAGAAACTGAGAATGAATAATAGAAGTAATTCACACTAATAAAAGGGTTTAACACAGGAATTCAAAGTCACACAACTGTTGGAAGTTCTGTGGGAGCAAAGAATAGGAAAGTCTGTGCCAAAGATCCAGAAGCAACGTGGGGCTCTCGAGACCATTCTCCTACACAGCTGGAAATGCAAGGACCTCATAAGGAATCTTCCGGGAATTCACTCATAGGGAACTCTGAATATTATCAACCATCCAAGTCTATTTCAGTATGCAGTACCTAAGCATGTGATCCTTTAGGAGCCATTGCTTGGGCAGCCAAAGTGACTGATTGATAGGAACTTCCCAGGAAGCCCCTGTGAACTAAAGGTCTCCCATGTGCCCATGCCTCTGCCTTGCTCCATGCAGAAAATAATGGCCTCTTCTATTTTACAGCCTTCTAAATCTCATAAGGATTTCTTATTGGGACATTTAACCTGCAACCATATGGGAAAGGACATTCTGAAACTACTATTCAGTTTTTTCTTCTAGGAAGGAATGGTAGTGACATTGAACTGATACACCTTCAGTAGTAAACAGTTATTCTTCACTCGCCTTGGTTTATCTTATTGAGTATATTCCTTCTGCTTTCTTTTTGAATTATAAATAATTAATACATTTTGAATTCATAAATAAACATGACTCTGCCAGAAGTAATTTTTATGGTGCAAAATAAGCCAGAACTGTACATGGATATTTTTGTTAATTTTTTAAAATAAAGAAGTGACACAAGGGAGTGTAAGTGGCATTGAAGACATGAAACTTAGCTTCCAAGCCATCTTTACCTCTTAGGGACAATGTGCCCTTAAGTTAGTCACTTAAACTCTCTGGGCATTGGTATCTCTTCTGGTAATAAAGGATAATCAGGTATGCTTGCCATCACCCATCACAATGGGTTGCTTTAAAAGTCACAGAAGTTATAATACATTTAAATTATACTGTTACACAAATGTCAGTGAAGTGAATAATTTCCTTTTCAAGAGTACAGGGTACCACAATGCACACATTTAGAGAACTCTTAGGCCATCAACAATCAATCAAATTGTCCAAAACAGTATCTAACATTGAAAAAGGTTTCTCTCTCCAGCCTCTGAACAACTCGCTGATAATTATCTTTAAAACCACTTATCTGAGTCATGAGTATAGAGGAGGCAAGACTGTCAGGATATCATCTTTTTTTCTCTCTTTGCAAAAGCTTATCCAAAGTTAAATTGAGGCAAAACACCTCCTTCATCCCAAGGTGATGAACAATTATTTATGCCTAAAAATTATCATTCACTAAAAGCAAGCATGTATTGAGAAATTTGTTTCACCTGCTGAGTGAGAAGCTAGCTGCAGAAATAGTCAAATGGAATATTAACAAACATAAACAGATTATATAATGCAGAGTAATATCCAGAAAAATCTAAGAAAGCATGGGGGAATAATTTCCTATACTCTTCAGTGACGTCATGTATGATGTGATGTGTAAAATCTCCCGCTGTAGGTTTACTTTCCTAAGGGCAACCACATTGACAGACCTCCTGAGCGCCCTCCACTTTCTTCTTGAGGCAACATTTTCCAGCTTTCTGGGAACTGTCCAGGGAAGCAAGTGGGCTCCAAAACTCTCAACTCCTATAACAATCTCATTCATCTCAGAGAAAATTCTTCTTCAAGTCTTCCATTGTTCATAGCAGTATTTCTAATATGAGAATTTTACTTAAATTAAGATTTTATAAAGAAAAGTAGCTTCTAAGAGTTTCCTCGTGCTTTGAAAAAATAACATTATTAAATAAAAACCTAAGAGTTATAAAATATAAATTAATAAATTAAAAGTTGAAAAATACTTGGCTGGACTCTTTGGGGTCAGTGGGAGGAGGGGAAGGAATATATATACAATGTAACTTGTTGGTGAATTCTTCTTTTGTATCTACTGTGAGGAAAAGTTTGTGTGGAGCAATGGCATAGAGAGGAGAAAAATAATGTGTAATAAATGGTCACAAGTTTATGACAGAATCAACACATAGAAATAAACTGCAAAGGGGTGGAGAAGGAAGAGGAAAGAATGAAGATTAGAACAGGTTAGGTTCATTTTGAACGTGCTCAGATTGATTTTGTTTCTTTCAGAAAATATTCCTGGAAAATGTGTAAACTTCTAGGTACAATTCTTTGAATAAACACAGGTGCAGCCATTTTTTTTTTGAGTGATGATCCCCTTTTAATTTTATTTATGCGGACGAGGTAGAACCTATCATGGTCTTAGTGTAAGAATGATTACGGATCCTCCACACCCAAGGCACAACTTCCAGATGCCTTCCTTACTGTCACCAAATGCCCTTCATAGTAACTAGTGATTCTCAAATCTTTGATCTTGTTTCAGCCTTGAAGGGCACAGAGACAAGGCACTTCTTAAATAATGCAGCTGGTGCAATCTCCTAGACAAATGGCAAATTAATCAGTCTGTAAATCCTTGTTTTTTGAAGACTTGTGCATTTTTAAAGAAGACGGAGTAATTGTTTAGTGACTTGGTGCCATTGATTTTCATTATGGATGGTGTTGGCTGGGTCTGTGTCAGGTCATCAGGGAGAGATAGCCTCTGCATAGCTAAATAAAATGGGAAAGGATGCACTTCTTATTTCATATTCACAGAAAGAAACGCAATCCTTGGAGAAGTTTTCATGACCTTCCTTTGAGAACAACTTTTGTTCATTGCATGATTTTTCAGGAAATGATGACAAAAATCTCTCAGCACAGATATCAACAGTATGTCTTGGCATCAGTGGTGCAAAAAATTCTTCACCTGGGACAATTTTAAAAGAAAGACAAGTTTGAAACAATATGAACAAGATGATTTAAATTATTCAATTGAAATCCATAGTGAATTTCAAGCTATGGTTGAACATGCTCAGAATAGAACGATCAAATCGAATGAACACTACTTTCCTTCAGCTGACAGAGACAGCACAAGTTTCGTGTTTTCTGAAATTCCATTAAAGTTAAGAGGTCTACTATTTTATGAAGGTTTAACTGAAAATTTCACCTATTGATACTGGATTGACTTTAGTTAAAATGCTTCTTTATTAGTCCCAAGATGCCTATCATTTCTGATATTTTCTAAATGGGATTCATACACATTTGACTTGAACATAAAATTAGGTTAAATTTAAATCCAAATTTCTCTCATTCTTCCCCAATTGGGGGCAGATTTGTTAAATGTTGTTCACTTATGATTCAGGTTTTTATTTTTTTTAAAGTACAACTAAAGTTATTTATTTATGCCCTAATCTCCAGTTGATGCTGTGTCTGTAGACTTTGGCATAAATACTTCTGTACATAAAATATTTTCAGAAGTTTCCATTGTTTTCATATAAAAATCTATAATTTCTATATTTCATAATGAATGATTCTTTTTTAAAAACAAGAAAACACACAATCATCATATTGTGGCAACTCAGAGAAATTACTTCAGAGAAAAGTCTGAATTTCAAATAATTTTTACCTTGTTTTCTTAAGATATATGACATAGAATTGTCTCTTAATGACAACTAAATGATATGAGTCAATGAACTGTGATATGCCTTAGAAAAAGAAAGTTGTACTTCACCAGAATGAGATATTTGTGGGATTTTGATCTTCTATTAAATAATTCTTTTCTAAGTATAGTCATCAAAAACTTTTAATATATTAATTACAAAAACAACACACTCACACATAAATGCTGCTACAGAGCAGGAAAATTGTCAAATAAGGAGTCCATCAATGTATTGATTCATTGACAAAATAGGAGATATATTGATTTTAATCAAACCCTGCATAGAAGAATATTAACTATACTTCGTGGTCTCTGTGTTGTATTCATCATAAGTCCCAAGATACCAAATAATGGCTGTGTCATCTTCATTAGATGAAGTTAATATTACTTCGACTATCTGCTTGATTGATTTTCTCCAGAAAAGAAAGTAAACATTTTTTTTACGGATTTTTATCTGAAATGTCTCACTTCCAGTACATTCTAGCCAGTGCTAAGGTTTTGAGACAGGAATCCACTTTTCCCATTGATCAATTATTATTTCAGGGAAGCTCTCAATTATGATGTCTCAAATAGATGTTTCCAGAGATGGGGGAGATAGACTAATTTCAATGGCTTCCAAGTTATACTTTGCATATTCACATTTTACCTTATGTTTTATATCATAGCCCCTTTTACCACCCTGCCTGCATTTTTTTGTCCTTCATGATAAGAAAAATAATTATTCAGGAGGACCTGCAAAAGTCTGTGTAATAGTTATGAAAATATTTGACAAAGAATAAGACTGGCATTTTTATGTGTGTCAGACAATGACATTTTAATGCAAGATTATTTAGCAGTCTTTTTCCCTCTGTGATATAAATGAAGTTTTCTAGAATAATGAGTAATACCTGCATTGGGGATAGCAGTCAGAATAAGTTGTAACACAAATAGAGCCTTCTTTTTTAATTCGTGATAACAGGTTGCAAATCCATGACACTAAGAGAAAGAGAGAGATGGAGAAATGAGGGGAAAGAGGGGAAGGAAAAAAATAGAATGCATGTAAATTTGAGATCTACTTTGCATTTCTATGCTTAGGAATACACCAGCATAATAATTGAGTGATTAATGAATAAATTAAGAATTAATTTACAAACTTAAAACCTCATTGAAAATGATGAAGTATTTTGCTATGTGAATTACTATCTCCAAGGTTTATTTGACTTTGGAATATATTATGCCTCCCTTACACAACTAATGGGCAAAATGCAAGAGAAGAATCCCTCTACTCTACTGATGAATATGTTCTATTTTACTGGAAATGTATGAAAGAGAATTTTTTTTTTTTTTTTTTTTAGAGACAGCATCTCACTTTATCCCCCTCGGTAGAGCGCTGTGGCGTCACAGCTCACAGCACCCTCCAACTCCTGGAATTAGGTAATTCTCTTGCTTCAGCCTCCCAAGTAGCTGGGACCACAGGCGCCTCCCACATGCCTGGCTGTTTTTATTTTTTTGTTGGAGTTTGGCAAGGGCTGGGTTTGAACCCTCCACCCTCAGTATATGGGGCCGAGGCCCTACTCAAGGAGCCATAGGCGCCACCTCGAAAGAGAATATGTAGTAAAATAATAGTATCACCATTACTTCACTTGCTCAATAGAGGTTTCTGTTTACTAGAAGATACATCAAAAGATTTTGTTAAATTAAACGGCATTAATATACTGATAGTATAGAGCACAGTGACATAATTTGACTGTTGGTAATTGGTGATATAAATTATTTGTTGGTAATTCATTGGTGCAACATTTACAATACATATACATCAGAGATATTAACTTATGGGGAAGGTGGTGTTATGTAGGGTATCTCAGAGGCCTTGCACAAAGAAGGAACCAGATGTGTGTGTGTGTGTTTGTCTTTTTTGTGTGTTAGAAAACATTTACTTATTTGGCAAAGTAAAAAATGTAGGGGTATCAAGAGTGAGGTTCAGAAAGTAAATACATTTAAAGATCCAAAGACGGTATCAAACTAGAAGAGGGATTCTGAAGCTCACAATGAAGATGTTCTCAAGAGCATGCAGCAAGAGAATGATTAGCTGTTTATGTTGTGAATGTTGATAGCTTTAATAAGTTCCTGTGATCTCAGGGAACAAATAGCAAGTCAGATTTTTCAGGACCAGAGGCCAATGTGAGAAATAGCGACTGAAGAACACAAAAAGATGTAATTTGGATAATCTGAAGCCAAGTAAAATGTCTGAATGATTTGATATAGTGTATCTAAAAGCATTAGAGAAAATGGCAAATTGATTAGATCCTGTGTCTTCTTATCTTTATATATCCCCACTGCTTTGTGTCAGAGATAAATTGCATACTACTTGTTAATTTATTATTAGACTATAAGCTTCTTATGGCTACTATGGCTATTTGGCAACTTATCCATTCCCCAGTGAGTTACTATGGTTTATTAAGATGACTAAGACTATATGAGTTAGGAAAAAAAAGAGTTTCAAACTCCATAAAAGTCATTTATTAGTTGTACAAATGTAGGCAAGTTAGTTAGCCTCTATGAATATTATATCCCCCACATGAAAAATTTATCTTGCAGAATTGTTACGAGTTCTAGAGATGATGTAAATAAAATGGGTAATATTTTTCTCCATTTGGAATAGTGTTTAATATCTGGCATATATATCGAATATTCACAGTGCTTGCCTCCTAGTAGGCACTCTATTCATCCTCTTCTGAATAAATATGATTCACTGAATATCTAAGTTTGTATTTCCTCAAAAGAAGATTTAGCGACAAGGAATTGCTTGTTCCAGAGGTTCTAGATCACCTGAACTTCTGGAACAAGCAATTCCTATGAAGTTAGAACAAAGTCCTGGGGCAGAAATACATGGAACAACCTTGGGGAGAAATTGTCAGTATATGTGGAACTGTCCATCGCAGCAGTGCTGAAATCACAAGCAGGCTCAGTAAATATGGGACATGGCACGGAAAAGGTCTTCCAGAACAAACACATCATGACATTTGTGCTTAGGTTTTCAAAAGTGCAAAATAAATATTTGGTGAGGAAGTGCATTTTCTGCTTTTCATTTGTATTCCTCATGATTAGCGCAAAGTTGGGCACATATTAGATACTTCAAAAGATTCTGTTAAATTAAATGACAATCTATTGATAGTATCTTACAGAACTGTTAATAAATACATGCTGAAAATTTAGTGTAAAGGACAACATCCTATTCTTCTAAATTAGCTCAGCATTTTGATAATGTTGTTGAAAATAATACTCGTAATTCTATTGGTTTTTCATTACTACTTTAATATCTTTTTGGATTGCCTAAATGCAATACACTTGGTAGGTAATCAATGATAAAATGCCACCTTCTTATAGACCATATAACATCTTTTTGTGATTATATAAGTGCAATTTTACAGCAGAGTCCTGATGGATTTATTTTCCTAAATACCAGCAAATACAAAAATGCCATTTTTAACAGAAATGAAAACAATTATAGAAAGTCTCCTATGAGAATAAAATTTGTTTAAACCACCTGCAAGGTGATATCTCTTTATTTATGTTTCTCTAATACAGGAAGCTGTCCTCAAAGAATAGTCATAGGATACCTTTATTTTTAATTGTGGACTTAAACTTTATTAACTTTTTTGTGTTATTTTCTTCAAGTGACTCTTTAGAGATGAAAACATTAATCATATTCTACTCTGAATTAAAATAGTTTCTATTAAGCTCAGTTTGTGATTGGATTTCAGTAAGTTTTCATAAGAGAATGCCTAAGCTTGGCAGTTCTCTGCAATAACAATATTTTCTCAAAATGAATTTTTGCAAGAGAGAATCATGGTCATTCTGCATATTAGACTTGCTCTATGAGGGGAAAAAAAAGATGATTGCCTGTTATCTTACAGGAAAAAGGAGAGTTGTTAGAAGACATGCACGACGTATAGTGTTATTCTTAAATAACAGCATTGAAGTATGATGTTTGGAGGAACAGTTTCAACAATGTGAACTCTACTATATCCTACAAAAACATGCACAATTCCAAAATGAAGCATTTGTGAAATAATAATCTCCTGTCTGATGCTCAGAACTACCCGTGTCAGAGTTTTGCTGTTGTTACTGATTATTGTTTCCCTTAGTTTTGTTTAAGAATATGGTTACCATATAAATCACTAAGCTAGGAATAAATTTGAAATTGGGATCCCTGAAGTGTTTTTTTTATCATCTGAAATACTGTCCTGAAACTTTACTAACAATTTTATCTACTTTCTGCAAAATGCCAGCTAGATAGTACATATTGAAAAAAAATTTCAAAGGAGTGGGCTTAGAATAGTAAATTCCTTTCTTATTATCATATTATTTTAATATAGTGGATGCCTGATTTTTTTCTAGATTTACCTTAGTTCAAAAATACAGATACAAGTACACATTAATATGATAATTTTTGGCACACCTAACGCTTCTGTGTAAACAAGCACTGATTTGCAACATGGCTAATTCGCTCATTGAAGATGAATATTTATTCCTAAAATTATTATAGATGCTATATATACACCACTTAAACCATAATTCCATATCTCCATATCTCATTAATTGAACAGTTAGACTATAAAGAGCTCAACCACATTGTTGTGGTTCAATTGTATTCAGTTAGGTCTGTCAAAAGCAAAATCCTCTAACCCAGGCTTGTGGAGAGTGGGAACAACTTCCTAGAGTTTTTGTTTCTTAGAAAAATGTGTACCTTGAGATGACTAGAGCTTTTTAAAAATTTTTTATTGAATCATAATTGTGTACATTAGTGCAGTCATGGGGCACAATGTGCTGACTTCATATACAATCTGAAATATTTTCATTGGACTGTTTAGCATAGGTTTCATGGCATTTTCATAATCACTATATGTAGACATTGGTATTCTACATTTAGTGATTTTCACCTGTACCCTTCTAAGATGCACCATAGGTGTGATCCCACCAATCGTTCTCCCTCCACCCATCCTCCCCGCTCCTTGCCCTTTTCCCCATATTCTTGTGCTATAATTGGGTTTTAGCCTTCATATGAAAGCTATAAATTAGCTTTATATTAGGGCTGAGTACATTGGATACTTTTTCTTCCATTCTTGAGATACTTTGCTAAGAAGAATATATTAGTAGCGGTCCATTGTAGTTGGTCAGAGAGAGTACTTTGCTGGGGCCACTAAGGAATGCTTTCTTGGCAAAAATACAAGCTGTAAAAGTATAGGTCAAAGGGATAACATTCCTGGAAAGAGAAGATATGCCAGCTCCATCCTGGAGGAAAAGCTTCCTTGCTTTGCTTGGTGAACTAAACTCTAGGCTCAGAATGGGGAAAGCATATCTTGGCTCTGCTGTGTAAGGGCCGTGGGTGTATCATCTTGCCTATGAGTGGTTTGCAGGTTCTGTTTGTAAAACAGGATTTGGCATCAGCTGAGGGAATGTGGTCTAAATTGAGTTAAGAATGAAGAACCTTAAATATTCAATGAGGCAAGCTAATTTTACTGTTGAAGACTAAAATCAAAAATAGATTTTGAAGGAATGTGTGAAAAGATTTATTTAACAAAACATTTCAAAAGTTGGCACTTTCAAAAGCTGACAATACTACATATTAAACCATCTTCCCTGCCTTGTGTGCACACACAAACATACACATGCCCAACAGTCGTCAAGTCCTACCAAGTCCTCTCTCACGGCCAAACACATACCCTACCTCAAGGCTGGACCAACATCTCCCCTTCCAAGAGCATTGAAAGCATTTTCCCTGTGTCCCTACTTGAGCTTCCACTCCCCCCCTCCCCATACCACCTTCTCTGCTGCTTTCAGTAGAATCATTTTTCTTTTTTCATGGGGTTGGGAGACCATGTACTGCTTTGTTATCTAGTCTAGAATGCAGAGGTATTATCATAGCTCAGGACAGTCTCAAACTCCTGGGCTCAGCAATCCTGCTGACTCAGCCTCCTAAGTAGCTAAGACTAGAGGGGATACGTGACCATGCCTAGTTTGTTTTTTTTATTTTGTGTAGAGATGGGGTCTCCTCATGTTGCTAAGGCTGGTCTCAAACTCCCAGCCTGGCCCTAAGCAATCCTCCAGGCTTGGCCACCCCACAGTGCACCTCACCACTCCTGGCCTCAATGAAATCTTTCTAAAATGTAAATATTTCCTGTCCTTATTATACTTAAAACCCTAAGTGGGTCCGATAACTTCCAGACAACATTTTTGAATTCTTAAATGTGACATACTGGTGCATGAGTTATTCAATAAATGTAATTCTCTGATCTAACCAGTATTTTACAGAACACTAGAGTAAGGAATTGGATAGCTGGTTTTAAATACATTACTTGGAATGAGTTTGCTATTACTTCCTAAATATGAGGTACCATTTTTATTATGACTTAATAAAAAAAAAAAGTAAGTAGCATTTGTTCCACATTGAAAGGGAAAAATCTGGTTGTAGCATTCAGATAAAGTGAGGTTTTACCCTAAGTAGAAATTTTTAAAAATGCTTGGGAAGGACGTAAACTTTGACTTCTTGACTGGAAGGCTTATAAAGTCAAAGTTAATTTCATGGGTTAGAGGGAGACATTTTAGTGACTTCGTGGGGATCACAATTAGGACAAGGTCCAGATCATAAATTATCACAAGATCTTAAAACTCTGCTCAGATTAGTCTCTTCAGAATCAAGGCTTCTTGTTCAAAGAAATCTGCAGCAAAGCACTTTGAGCTGTTGGGATGAAAGCAACGTCCGACTGCAAAGCGTTGTCTGGATCCTCCCGCAGCCCTGGTAGGCACTGGCGGCCACATGATTCCACTTCGGACTAGCATCTGTCCCGTCTTTCACAGCCCTGGCATTGCTCCGTTCTAGCCTCCAGCCCTTCCAGAGACCCCAGGATCTCCCCAGTGGGCCTCCTTCTGAAGTCACCTGATGTGCCGAGCCCAGATGTTTCAGCATCAGCCTTGATGTGCAGCCCTAAATCTTTAAGACATCTGTGAACAGTTCTCTGTGCTTTTTTTCATCATTTTATTTTGTCTACAGAAAAGGGTAAGTGCTCTGAATGTTTTTTTTCTGTATTTCTTTTTTAAACTTAAAGTATTTTCTATGGTAGAAAATACCATCCATAGTTTTTATCTTTTGTGATTCTCCAAAATGTAAGCCATGAAGTCTCCTCTGGAAAACAACGGTTCTTAATACCTGGTAGATTTCCTTTAGTGGGAGTTAAGGTCAAAATCTGAATTCTAAATATGGAAAATCACCAGGTCACTGAATTCTCAATGATATGTGGCATTTTCGGTCTGTTTTATCTGGTTCCATTCATGCCGTTTATTCATATATTCATTAGCTCAACAAAGATTTATTGGGCAGCAGTGTTTAGAAACAGTGCTGTTATAGTTGTTGATAGCCAGAAAGAAGGACATTGTCCCTGTCTGGAACCAGTCTATGGGTTATCATAAACATAGACATGCAAACATGACCACCTGACATTGTCCTGGATGATAGAGAGGGCAGTAGCACCACTGGAGCAGAAATAGAGGTCTGCACTTTTAGGAGAGGTAATAGGTGGGAAAGGAAAGTGTCTGCTCAAGGGTTCAGGGGAAATAATACTGATTGAAAGGCAAGCAGAAGCTATGCATCAGAAGGGGGATGACGAGAGGAAAGAACAGAGTGAACACCTGCAAAAATTCAAAGGTGGAGGGTTACAAATGGTTCTGCATGCTAGGACAGAAAAGCAGCAATGGTGCTGGCATACAGTCATGGGTTGGGGCAAAAAGTGCTTGATAGCTGGGCTCTAGATTTCCGATTCTCTCTGGCAGGAGACAGAAGCCACTAAGAGAACTGTGAGCTTAGAAAATGACTCAAGGAGACCTTTGTGATGGAAACATCCCTCTGATGACTGAGTGGTGGGTGAATCAGAAGCAGGTGGAATTTAAGGCATGAGGCCTGGGAGGGGCTGTGGCAATAGTCCACAGAGGAGAAGGGCAAGGATGGGACGGAGACAGCCTCAGTGGGACTGGAAAGGAGGGGCAGGGAGAGACAGACTGGGGAAGTAGGCAGGCTCTCGTGGTGGGGTAGAAGTGGGGACTCAGAAGATCACAAAGTAGAAACACCTGGACAGAAAGTCCCCACGTGACAGTGTTGGGACTATCACTTATTCCTGGCAAACTCTGGGAGAAGATATTTAGGAGGAGAAAGTAGGTCCCAGCCTTTCTCTTCTTTGCAGGAGATCTCATTTCTTGAATCTTAGGCAGTTTCACAAATATAAGGATCTGTAACTATACTTACGCAAACCCAAGTCAACACATTTTTCTATGTACCTGTTATCTATTCTTGCACTGACAAATATTACTAATGCAAAATATTTTTTTGTCAGTATTTTCATGCTCTGCAATGTCAACTCACTTTGGCTAGAATTCTTTTACCTTCCAATTAGCTTCCTTATGACAGACACTGCTAAGAATTGGGTTCCCATAGAAATATTTGACTGTCTAAAGATGGCCATCTTGTTATTGTTTTTTAAAATATACATAATTCTTTGTGTCTTTATTAATCAGCATGATTTAGCTTCCTTTTATATCACCCCAATAGAAGGAGACAGGCAAATGTCATAAAGTTTGTGTTCTTAAATCCTTGACATGCTTCAGATAAATTTGCTTTATCACAGAGTAATGACTTTAAAATTGTGATAACATAGTTAAGAATGTTACTTGCCCTTTCACCTCCTTTGGAAATACTCTTCTGTATAGAAAAATCAAAGCTATTTAATCCCAGGTTTTCTTTGTTTCTTTGATCTCTCAAAAAGGGACAATTGTGCTAACCATTTTTTTCTTTTTTAGTAAATTTTCCTTTTTTAGGTTTGGAAATGATGGCAAACCATAGGCACCAAATAAATCTGGTTGGCCCATGAATTTAAACCTACTTAGAGCAGAAATAAGGTATAAATCTTGAAAGTAATATATTGGTGGACAAGCCTAGAATCATGGCAGCACATTATGAGTTAGGTGTACAAACCTCAGAGCACAAAGCATGGTACTAATTCAGCTAGCACTCATGACAATTCTTTTTTATCCTCTAGAAAAGTGATAATTACCAGAAAGATGCACAGATTTAAAAAGCAATGCCGAATTGTAATCTAGATCAAAAATATTTTTCATTGAAATTGGGCTTAAAAGAAAATTTTAAAACTTGCCTTTGCTTTAAGCCAACTAAAACACGCTAACTTTAATTTGCATCTTTATACAAATAGTTTTGGGCACACAAACAGCATAATTTTGCTTTGGCAGATCCTCTCTGTATTCTTTAATAATTTATTCTCTTGAAGGTATTTTTCAACTCTTACAGTTTAAAAATTTTTTAAAGGGCAATTCTACCTTCTACACAAAAGACAGGCTGGCTTTCCATTTATAAGCCTATTACCTAGAGGCACAATTAAAATAGAAACATTAGATAGAAATAAAGCATAATTCTGGGTTCTTTTCATCCACCAGCTGGCTCATTGCATAGACTCCCTCTTCCAAATGCATTAGTAGTTAGTTGATTGTCTATTTGCATATCCTTCGAATTATAAAATTTAATTGTCCGAGTTCCAATTCAGGTAATCCTAAATGTTTGCAATTTGCAAACAAAGCTTTTCTGTGTCAATGAGCTGGGACTTTAGATCAAGTTCCTTAATCAATGTTTTCTCCAGATAGACCTTCTCATTCTCTACCCTTCAAGAATTCCTTTGCCAAGCCCCCCGTTCTCTCCCTGGCAGTGAGCCCGGATCAAAAATACAACAATCACTGGAAATTTTCTCGTTAGCATCTCAGAGAAGACTTCAAGTTGTTAGGAACAGACTTAAAATGTAAAGGTCCCTTTTTTTTCTAGCGTAAAGAAGAGTGATATTGATTGTTTTCATTTTTTTGTGTATTAGGCACCTTGAGGTGCCTCACTGAAGCTGCACTGCCCTGATTTAAATATGTGGTGTTGTGATAGCTGGTTATGATTTTCTGATGTTTTTCTGCAACTCTAACCATATGTAATTTTGAATTAAATGAAAGTTAAGTACTAAAACGTTTTGCCCAAAGGGAATTCGGATTCTCAATGTGCTTTTAATAACTGTTTGTAAAACATTTAGGAAAATCTATGGCAACACATTTAGGAAAAAAATCAAATTACTATTGCCCTAAGATGTTATTCTAGTGTCTAAACTTTATGAAACATCCTGTGTGGCCCAACTGTTGACCTGATCCAGTCAGTAATACTTTAGAATATATTGTGTATATAAGACCTGAATTTAATTTGTATGGTTCTTTTTAATAATATCTTGTTAAAGTGCTTTGTAAAAATCCAACGAAAATGTTATGGATAGTGCAAGGAATTATCATCAAATCTTTCTGAAATATTGTAAACAAAGTCTAATTAGAAAGCATTAATTAATTAGTAGAATCAGATTTAAAACTCTTAAACAAACACTTCTTTAAAAAAAAAAGTATTGCGATTCCAAGATTTCTGCAAAATCTAAAGTAAAAGATCATGGCATACCCAAAATTTAAGATAAATAAATCAACCTTCAATGAAAGTAGGGACATAGGGAGAGTGCTTTCTGGGGGGCTAGTTGGTTGTGTAGATGTTTCTTCTGAAGATATAATTTGAAAATGAACTGAAGTTATAATGTGACCTGAATTTCCATTTTCTCTTACACACAGAAGTGGCTATGAACCTAATTTGGGAAAAATTCAAACCATAACCTTCAATGTAGAGCACAGAATCTGTGCTAAATGTGAATAGCGGGAGCACCTTTCATCCAGAAGGACGGTGTCCTTGAACCCAACCAGGCGATAATGAGCTTTCTTTTTCTCACATTTGTAATCCCTCACCCAAAGCATCATTAGACTACAACTGTCCCATGATGCAATTTAAGTCATTTCTTTTACTATTTATTCTTGTTTTTATTTCCCTCCATAGCCATGAGAACAATTACAGAAACTTGTAAAAATTTGTAATCCATAACCATCAAGAAACAAGTGAATTACAATGACTTAAAACAGAATGGCAGCTAAAAGGTTTGACTGTGAAAAGATCAGATTTTCTAAGTAACTGATATGTCAGAACCATCCCCAGCACGTATATGACCAGAATTTTTATCCATCACTCATTAAATTACAACACTGTGTGACTTTATAAGCGCTGACTGACACAGCATTCTTGCTTAAGGGATTATTAACAAATAATTGGAAACATGGATGTTCTGTTTGTACTTCATACACTTTTGTACTATTTGGATGTTTTTAACAATGACAATATATTAAATAGTTTGACTGGTTCCTTTACCTACCCATTACATGACATTTTCAAGTGTTAGTCATGACTAAGCATTAATCATTGTTAAAGACAGATAATGGATACAGGCAAATTCATTGTACTATTTTCTCTGATTTTATAGATTATTTGACAATAGCCCAATAAAATTTTTTTCAAAGAATATATCATTTTTGTCATTTAAAATACAGAGTTCTGAGAAAATAGGTTTTCTGTGGTCTGTACAAGTTTATAAATGGATAATATACAAGTTGTTAATTACAATTCTTTATTCTAAAACTTGAAATATGTATGAAATGCTTCCTTTCACGTGCTCTGTATGGAAAGAAAAATCAATACTGCAATAATAAAAACCAGACCCCAAATAGAGTTATTTACAAATATTGACATTTAATTGACCTGAAGCAGGCATCCAAACAATAGCCACTATGGCTGAGATTTTAAAACTATTTCTTAAAACAGGCCATTGTCCTTTCAATCATAAGATGTCTAATTTTGCCAGATCTTCTAAGTACTCTATTTAATAATAAAAAGAAAGACTAACACTTTCTGACCGTCCAATATGTGACGGATGTGCTAAGGACTTAACAATGTCTATTTTGTGTTCATTTCATAGAGGAGAAAACTGAGATTAAAAGAGGTTAACACAGGTCCCAGGGGCGCAGTGAGGGGTTGGGATTTGCCTTTGAGGAAGTCTGGCTCCAGAACCCATGCTCTAGCCCAGTCTCTGTCAAAATAAGAAACACCAGATGAAATTAAACCCAAATTGCGTGTGGCAAAGTGAGGCCAGACAACGTGAACAAAATTTCGTGAAAATAAGTAATATTCAGATGTGAAAGTGGTCTGAAACTGTATCTTCTAAAGTCCCTCGAGGTGATCATCACTTTGATCCTGATAGCACAAGTGAACTTTGAGCTGCCACATTATAGCCAGAGGCCCACGCTGCCAGCAGCCTGGGTCATGAGTAGTGATCAAATGTAGAGGCGGAACCCTCACTTCCAACAGTTCAAATCCAGATCTAATACCACACCACGACTTACAGGATGTGTTTTTAATTTTTTATTATGATTACTTGGATCTGCTTCTTCCTGTATCTTTATAACCTCAAGCACTGAAATTTTTAAAAGTCTATTTTGAGGGCAGGAAAGAAAGCCCTTAGTTGTTTTTTGCATCTCCATGGTCATTTATGTTGAAGTTTAAATGTTCTCTAGCAGAACTGAGACTAGGGTATTACTTTAAAGCTCAGTGAGCGATGCTAATGGGCACACAGGGTGCAGCACTCCTGTCCCTAAAGGATTGCTAGGACATTACCTGCAAGGCTGAATCAAGTTAGGCTCAGGCACGGTGCCAAACACAGTCAGTCAGCTTCACAGCACGCACCTCAGGGGACAAAGCCTTAGGAGTGGTAAACAAAACATCAGAACACTAGGAAAGGCCAATCTGGGAACACAGGAAATCCTCCCACTCCTCCGTTCTGTGCTGTGCGTGGAGAGGAGGGTGACCGACTCTAGGTGCTTGGAGGGAAATGTTTACAGGTGCGACTGTGATTTTATTTAACCCTCAACATTGAGCTAATTCTAAACAGATATACTTCCTGGCCCTCAAGGCTGCTCATTCTAGTCCGGTACACACAAAACTGCAGCATTTGTAAGGAAAACATCCATGATGAGAATCGAATGGATTGCCCTAGGGGATTAATCTTTGAATCCACACATGCATCATTTCTTGACTGCTTGTCTACTAAGAATTGGTCAGTGATGAGGTTTGATGTAACTGTATGTATCTGCAGTATCTGCCGTACTGGCCCACCAGCAAAAGGCTCATGTTCAGTATTGAAAAGCAGAGGAAAGTGCACTTCACACCCACCAGGATGGCAATAATCAGAACGACGGGCATACCAAGCGTTAGTGAGGACACGGAGAACCTGGAACCCTCATCCATTGCTTGTAGGAATATAAAACAGTGCAGCCACTATAGAAAACGGTTGCTGTTTCTTAAAAAGATAAAAATGCATTTACTGTATGACCTGACAATTCCACTCCTAGGTATATGCCAAAACGAAACAAAAATACGTCAACAAAAAGTCTGATGAGTGAGCGTTCACCATTGACTTAGTCACAAAACCAAAAAGTGAAAATAATCACATCATCACTTGATCAACGGCAAACAAGATGTGCGTATCCACATGATGGGGTCCTACCAAGTAATAAAAGGAAACAAACTATTGACACACACGCGCGGGTCAATCTCGGAAGCATTATGTCAAGGGGGAAAGGCTACATGTTGTTCAATTCTATTCCCTAGAAATTTCTAGAACAGGCAAAATTATAGAGAGCAGATCAGTGGTTGCCTAGGCAGAGAGTAGGAGCAGGAACTGACTACAGATGAATGAGGGAAGCTTTGGGGTGATAGAAGTGCTCTAACCTTGGGTTGGGTAATGTTTGCACAGTGGTATAAATTGACTTAAAATCATTGAACTGTGCGTTTACAGTAGGTGAACAAATGTATATAAATTATACCTTCATAGAGCTAAAATATTTTAAAAGTAAATGAAGACATGAATAGGAAATATGCAAAGGGGAAGGATATTCCCGGAGGAAAGAAAAAGACACTACAAGCTCCCTGACAAGCTGTATCCCCAAAATAAACCTGTGTCTTCCTTCCTTCCTTCCTTCCTTCCTTCCTTCCTTCCTTCCTTCCTTCCTTCCCTCCCTCCCTCCCTCCCTCCCTCCTTCCCTCCCTCCCTCCTTCCTTCCTTCCTTCATTTTTATTTGCAGTTTTTGGCCGGGTCTGGGTTTGAACCTGCAACCTCCGGCATATGGGGCTGGCGCTCTACTCCTTTGAGCCACAGGCACCACCCTACTTTTTATTATTATTATTTATTAAATCATAGCTGTGTACATTAATGCAATCATGGGGTACAATGTGCTGGTTTTATATACAGTTTGAAATATTTTCATCAAACTGGTTGACATAGTTTTCATGGCATTTTCTTAGTTATTGTGTTCAGACATTTATATTCTACATTTAGTAAGTGTCACCTGTACCCTTCCAAGATGCACCGTAGGTGTGGACCCACCTAGTGTTTTACAGTTGAATTGTGCACTATAAGAGTTTATAGAATTGTAGGGATGTTTGGCGCGGATAACACTTCCAAATGCTCCAATAACTAGGGAAAGTAGATGACGCAGAACATCTGTATGTGTATATTGCATTTGCTCCTCCGTGTGTCACGTTTCCCTGTCCGGTCTCTTGACCTCAGCCATACATTTATTCTACCTTGCGTCAAATGAATAACACCAAAGTATGCCCAAGTTTCAGCCTATTCTCAGGAGCTTGCAGTAACTGTGAAATCAAGCCAATTGCTGTTTCTTGACATAACTGAACACCATTTCTCAAGACTTCAAGAAAATCTCTCCCTTTCCTAACACTTCGTATGTCCACTTTTCCCGGCACCCAAATCATCGTCTCTTCTTCTTTATCAACGCAGAATGTTTTAGAAAAGCAAGAGAGAAGGTATACAATAACGATTATACACAAAACTTTTCCTTCGTGAGGATGAACAGCCCTTCTACCTAGAGAGACCTCCTCCTCCTCTCCACTTTCCTCTTTCTCTCGCTGGCCACTTAGCTGCCACGTTCCTGCCTGGTGGCCAGCCTCTGAGTGCTCACTCGGTCCCGGCCCCCGCAGGATTCCACGCGTTTTACTTCTCACAATGTACGTGTGGTATTGTTGCACAAGAAACATCATGTTTCAGGTTTTTCACTTAAGGCCTCACATGGTTCTCTTTCCACTTTAGAAAAGAATCTGGATTAATAAATTGTGGTACACATATACCATGGAATACTATGCAGCCTTAAAGAAAGATGGAGACTTTACCTCTTTCATGTTTACATGGATGGAGCCGGAACATATTCTTCTTAGCATCTCAAGAATGGAAGAAAAAGTATCCAATGTACTCAGCCCTACTACAAAGCTAATTTATAGCTTTCATTTGAAGGCTATAACCCAATTATAGCACAAGAAATGGGGAAAGGGGCAAGGGAGGTGAGGGGAGGGGTGAGGATAGGTGGAGGGAAGGTAAAAGGTAGGGCCACACCTATGGTGCATCTTAGAAGGGTACAGGCGAAATATACTAAATGCAGAATATAAATGTCTTCATACAATAACTAAGAAAATGACATGATGGCTATGTTAAACAATTTGATGAAAACATTTCAGATTGTATATGAAACCAGCACATTGTACCCCTTGATTGCACTAATGTACTCAACTATGATTCAACAATAAAAAAAGAAAAAGAAAAGAATCCATCTAAGCTAGATTGAAAAATATGTTGTGACTTACATTTGAAACTGGTCATATTGGAAAATGTATTTGTCAATGGCTGAAAGTGTAACACAGTGTTGTAAGTGCCACCGGCTTCCATGGAGAAATAAATTAGAGATGTAAATTTTTTTAAAGAACAGTAGGGAAATAAACAGTTATTGCAGAAGTCTTTCTAATGGCAAAGTTCAGAGGTCTTGGGAATGTCTGGCTCCCTTCCAGCCCACCCCATCTTGCGTTCTGCTGAAGCCGTGCCACCCTGGACACGTGTGTCTGCTTGTTCAATAAACACTTCATGACAGCTGGACAAGGTTTCTCAACCTCAGCACTACTGACATTTGGGGTCAGATTATGCTTTGTTGTATCAGATATTAAGCCGCACCCTGATCACTACCCAGAAGATGTCAGTAGTTGCTCCTGCTACCCTCCAGGCTGTGAGTTGCGACAACCAAAATTGTCCCCACACATTGCCAAATGTCGCCTGGGAGACACAGTCATCTCCAGTTGAGAAACTGCTATGCAGTATCCCCATTCTGAATCTGCAGGGCCCAAAACTCTCAAGTGGCAAAGATTCAAACATCCATCCTGGTCACATAATAAATGAAATGTATCATATTTTAGCAACTGATGAATGTTCCAACATACCCTCAATATCTGTCACTAGAACACTATTGAATTTAGCTAAGATTTGTGTAAGGGAAATATGATCAAGAGGCACAAACGGTTAAAAACAAAATTGAAGAACTTGACAAAAGAAACATGTAAAACTGAACAGTGCAGCAGACGAGGAAACCGTCTTCCTTGTGGAAGAAGAACTTTTGTTTCACTCACCCCAGCTTAACATACAAACCACTATACAAAAATCTGTCCCCAAATGGCCATTTCTTATGACAAAAGGGTCCTAAATATTTGTTTGTGGAAATATAAAACCTCTCCTAATAAAAAACAGTTGCAGACATTTTGTAATTCTTTTTAGAAAAAATAACTGAAGACACAGTCTAATTCACTGCAGCTGAAATTTCATTTACTAACTAACCACCCTAATGAGCTGCCGCCCAGGGACTTCTAATTAGAGTCACTGGATTTCTGTCACTGACATTAATTTTCTTCTTCCTTCAACTTCTAGAAAAAGTTTGATGTTTTCTGGATTTTCTGAGCAGAAAAAAAGGGAAAGATTTCAGCAGTTTCTTACTACTCCTCATTTTTATAACTGCTGCAGGTTTATGGCAGAATATAGTACTAACCTGGAAAACACAATGCTGACATCGTCTACACATCCAAGCTCATTTTAACAGATGTCTGGTAAGTCCATATTTGGAACTGTTGTTCATTATACTATTTTCGTTCTTTATATATATTCTGGGGTTAGGCCAGAAAATTAAGTCCATACAGTCATCAAGCCACATTCTCCGAATAAAATTACTTTCAAAAGAATGTCAGAAGATTGGCCTCCAGCTAGTTTTCTACTTGCTAATTCCATGATTTAAAACAAAATGTTGTTTTGCTACTATTTTATCGTAATTGTTTTACCCTGGACTTCCTTCATTATTCTCAGCATGAAATTGGAAGGCGCACTTAGCACATGAATCTCCCACCTGTCTTCTATTACGTGATTGAGGAAATAAACACGATGCAACCAGCGCCTCGTTTATAAACGCCAGACTTGCAAAGAACCTGTGCACATCAATGGCCACAGCTGCCTTCCCCCACACTAAGGCCACGTGCTGCCCCTACCCTGGAAACCTTTGGAAAAACTCAGAAGTTTCACAAAAACTGCGGAATCCCCGATAGCAGGCAACCTTCCAGAGGGCGCTGACCCGGCAGAGCTCTGCAGAGTGTCCGCTTCCTTCTCAAAAGTGTTTCCCACCGCACTTTGCCTCAAGTTTTGTCTCTCTCTTTATCAAAGTGTCTAATAGTCTTCAAATTACAAATCTCTTTGAATTAACAGCCTTCTTTAAAATGCAAATCTCTCCCAGAGAGGTAATTATAGTCCTTAATTAATTAAGTCAGATTGCAGTGCTCTTAACACCTAACTCACACGGCTGCCAAGCAGGAGGAATGGCCGTGTGCTGCCGCAGTGTCAGCCAGCACTTGCCACGTGCCAGGCCTCGTGCCAGCAACTCTGTGTGGACTGCCCCGTTTAACTTTCTCAGAAACCCTGGGAAAGCACTTCAGAGAGACAAACCTCAGGTTCTCAAAGTATGGTCCTCGCACCAGAAGCGTCAGCATCGCCTGGGAATACAAATGCAAGGTCCCAGGCCCCACCCTCAACCTCCTAAATCAGCAACTCCGGGAAGGGCACGCGGAGGTCAGGTTTAATGAGCTCTCCAGGTGATTCTGATGTTTGCTAAAGTGTAAGAACCAATAGGCTACAGATTTGTAGGAAAAGGCCCCATGCAACACACACACACCACAGTTGGTAGTGAAAGTTTTCAAGCTACTGTAAAATACAGAGCGTGAGATTAGATGGGTGGCCCCAGGGAGCAGAGGCTGACTATGCATTCCAGAGTTCAGGACAAGTCCCCTGAATCCCCAAAGGTGACTCAAGTCAGATCTAAAGAGGTGCTTTTATGCTACACTATAGTCAGTTATTTCAGAGGAGCTCAAACAACCTCCTTATTAAACATTCTCATTTAAGGGGAAGGGTGGTTTATATTTGGGTTTTCTCAGTGCCTGGGATAAACTCAAGGAACACATTCTCAAAACCAAGAGGAAAAGCTAAATCGGCCCTCAGGCTTGCAGAGCAATTTGTATTTCCAGCTTACCCAAAGCTCAAAGCCCCACAGGTGGTGCCAGTAGTGTTCTTATTTCACAAATGCAAACACTCAAACTCAGAGAGGTTAACTAACCAAACAGCACAGGCAGGAAATTGCAAAGCCTGAACAAGAAAAACTCAAGGCCAACTCCAAAATCCTAAGCACATATGGTTAAGCAGAAAAGAGAAGTAGGTAACTTGGGAGCATAAAGTGTTTCATAGAGAGAGCAGGTTGTTGCCACAGCATTTGTTTGGGGGCAGAATGAGAAGGGTACCCAGAAAAAAGTGCGGGTAGGATCAGAACAATCTATCTAGTTTGAAACCTACCAGGCCAATGTCCAGGAGGTGACTCACCTTTCTCCTCTATGAGCTCATGACTCTTTGCTCTCAAGACCCAGAATTCAGCCGTGTCCTGTTGGTACAAGATTTCAAATAAACATGAATCTCAGTGCTTTGGAGGAATAAGTAGAGATCTGAATCAGCACCTAAAATGCATCTGGGAAAAAACATACTCTGAGTTACCACCAAACAACTAAACAACAAAGCTGCAGAAAAGGCCCCATTCCTAGACTAACGTCTGCATAATTCATTATTTATTTCCTTCTACATTTATGTATCATTTGTGCTTACGTTTCTCATGAGCCGGTGCTGGTGTTTCCCAGGTTCACCTTCCAGAAGGACTCTTCACAGGGCTCTGTGCAGGTGATTGATCCACGCTTTGCCGGGCTCACTGGCTCTCTGCCTCCTGGTCGGTTTGGCAAATGGAAGGAAGTGGCAGGACCGCAAGGCATGGTGGGAATCTGAGTATTTATTCCCTCCGTCCTGCCAGCTGTACCTACAGCCACAGCCCTGGGGACAAGTCCTCTCCCAAGGCTCACGGAGGTCCAGGGGCAGCTCCTTTCCCTTGCCCTCTGGTTGCTAACGGCTTTCCCTGTTCTCATTCCCTGGGTACATCCCCATTTCCTGGTGATTCCCTACCTCCTTCGCACTTCTTTGTAAACAGTCCCATCGTTGAACTCTCCCCAGAGTGGGCCCTCTGTTTCCTCCGGAGACCCGGACTGCTATAGACCACAGCCATGGACTCACAAGCATGTAGCTTTCCACCACGTCTCTACTAGTTTTTATTTTTTAATGAATCTTCTTTCAATCCCAGTTTGCATCATGTTGCCAGTTAAAAAAGTCATATCACTGGTGGCGCCTGTGGCTCAAAGGAGTGGGGCTCTGGCCCCATGTGCCGGAGGTGGCGGGTTCAAACCCAGCCCTGGCAAAAACCTGCAAAAAAAAAGTCATATCACCCCCATAAAGATGCTGTGGGCCATACATAACATGGATTTGCACAGTGAGTGTTCAATAAATGACAAATATTACTATCATTGTTATTCATCAATTTTTGTTCTTTACTAGAGGAACTAAAAGCAATGGACATGATTTAGAGGAAGGCCGACTTTTGAATTAACATAGATGAATTCTTAATAATTGCAGAGTCCAGCAATGAAATAGCCTGAATGTGTGAAGTCCCAAGTGTCTGTGGTCTCACCTCATCTTCACGACAACGCTGTGAGGGGGGTGTATCCTCAGCCTTTTGTGCCGATATGGAAGCTGAGAGTCAGGGGACATGTAGGGACTCACCCCAGAGCAGAGCTCACACGTGTTGGAGTTCACACTCTTCTCTTACCCGAGGACCAGGGTCTGCCCTTGGTGTCTAACTAGAAGTCACAGGGGCAGCTTATGAAGGGGTGGAGAGAGAAACAGGCTGTCCAGTCCACTGTGCTAGGACGGAATTCCCTTATTCCACTGACCCTGCCCTGCCCATCTGAGCACAGTTAACTGTAGCTCTGGTTTACTATGTTGTCAAATCTTTCTCTGACAAGAAAAGAGAAAATAAAATGGAAGGAGATTAATGCTACAGTAGATATTCAAGAGTGTGATGACTCAGGCTGGGAATGAGGGAAGCACTGAGGTCTGAGACAGAGTCATGATGAATATATACTTCTTAAATATTTGACCACCGCTAAAAGCCACCTGGGAGACAGTGAGTAATCCACAGCAAACAACCTGCACTGTGAGGGAGGGCATAAAATAACAGCATGCCATGGCCTCCTCATCTTGAATCTTTTTAAACCAAGCGGAAAACCGCTTCGAGGGTAATGATGTAAAATTGATTGCGTGGATTGTCCTTCATACTGGTTGAGTTGCTGGGTCTGCATTTCCAAATGTCATCAAGAGTCTCAAATTATGGTGCCAAACATGAAATTTATCTTTGGCAAATAATTGCCAAGAAGGACAATAGCCTTACTAAACACGTGGTATTGGGGGGGGGGGAGACTTGGTGCTCAGCCTAACATTTGATTTTGTTAATATGAATAATATATTAATAAGTGAACAACCTGGATTTGATCCAAACCACTCTACTGTAAGTGCTTTGCTGAAACTCACCAATGGTATTTACTTCTATAAATAACAGCCATAATTGGAATAGTTTTCTAGATACATCAGTTTGCATCTTGAGACAAATGCTCGTTTAAAGATCTTTATCACTGCAAGCCTTTTAGAAGAACCTTCGAATTGCCCGCCTGGGGGGTGGACTATGACCACATCTAGCGTGGTATGGAAGGAAGAGGCCACAGGTCAGACCTGGGTCTGGAAGGAGGTTGGAGGGAAGAGGCAGAAGCCCTTCCAGATTTGGTGTGATGAAATGCTGTGAAGGACACCGGGGGAGTCTTGATTCTGAAAGAGGCCGCGGGACTTTTGTACCCACCTACAACTGGCATACCACTACCGGGCAGGAGAAGGCCGGACGGAGCCAGCGGTGGAGGCAGCGGGGGACAGCAGAAAGAGCCCCGCGTCCAGAGTGCGGCGCCCCTGGCCCCTCCCCCTGGAAGTTAAATGCCCTTCAGCAGGTTTCTTACTTTACTTCGTAGGTCTGCTTCCTCACCCACAAAGCGGCAGTGAGGGCCTTGAGGACAGAACAAGAAAATGTTTGCCGAGCCCAGAACAGTGTGAGGCAAAAATGTACATTCTCCAGAGTTTATGGCCATAGTTATTGTTATTGGCTAAATGTCTCAATGACGCTAATGAACAATATGGAATTTTTCCTGTGTTCTGCCCTAGTTGATATTTTTTACAACATGGAATTTTATATTAAGTTAAAAAGATATGATTGGGGCGGCACCTGTGGTTCAAAGGAGTAGGGCACCGGCCCCATATGCCAGAGGTGGTGGGCTCAAACCCAGCCCCAACCAAAAAAAATTACAAAAAAAAAAAAAAGTGATGTATTTGAGTCAGGCACTCCTGGATTCAAATCTTACCTTGGCAGTTTCTAGTGTACCCTTGAGATCATTGGTTGACCTCTCTTAGTTTGTGTCCTCTACCGCAAATGTGGGAATAATAAGTACGTTGTACGGCCATAGTATGGTGCATGGAGAGTGTATGTAGGGTGAAGAGCAGCTTAATACATAACATTGTTATTGTTATTACAGTAATACAATACTATTGTTATTCTTTCCACAGAGCTCCTGGATACAGTAATTATTCTTTCTCCCAATCTCCAATTCAAGATACTTCTTGAGTAATTTTCTTAGTACCAGAACAGTTTCTTAAGAAATATAATGCCCCTTCCCACCTATCTGAAATAGTAACTAAAGTTCACATAGTGTTTTAACATTCACAAAATAAACTCAAATGTATTATTATATTTAATCCTTACAAGGGCCCTGTGTGACAGAATCAGTGCCACTTTATAGATAGGGAGGTCCATTTGAGGCAATGGGACTGCCCGAGATCACTGAGTCAGGAGGGGGCAGGGAGCTGGACCGTGAGCCCAGCTCTCCCATCAAGGAAGTTCACATCCTGCCAGCTCTCCAGTGTCTCTCTCCTCTGCAGCTCGCTGTCTTTACCAACCAGGGGAACTGACCTTATTCTTTGGCATCTGAATGATCATTGGAAATAAGTTCGCTATGGGAAGAAGAAAAGGCTAGAATTTCTCAGTTTATGAGTCAACCAGAATTCCAGCCTTCAATCACCATTCCCACATCAAAGGAATGCTCAAGGACAGCCAGTACTTTCTCAAAATATAAACTTTATGGTCTGCCAGGATCAACTTTCAAATCACCCATCTAGCTGGTATTGTGCCTCTGTTTGCGATTGAGCATCTATCAGCAAAAACGTGTGTTTCTGTCATTTCCTCCAGAAGTTCTCCAAAGACAAAGGCCATATCCATTTGACCTTCCACATCCATGTAACATTAATATACATAAAACAGTGCAGAGAATGGCTAACTCACAGAAAAAGCATGTCTCCCAGGAAAAGTGCGTTTTGTCATTGGCCAAATCTGGAGATGACCCACACCTAGAACATAAGACAGCGGTAACCACACTACAATATACTGAGAACATACTTCTTGCCCTCAACTACACTGAGGTCTTCAAATGCACTCCCCCATTTAATCCTCGAGAGTCTCAGGAGGAAAATGTTATCACTGCCACTAACATGAGGAAACAGACCTACAAAAGTCAAGAAACTTGCTCAAGGTATTTACAAAGTAGAGCTGTCAGGACTGGAAGCCAGATGTCTCTTACTCTGGATGCTGTGTGCCTTCTGCAGCCTTGAATTCCTGGGCTAAAGTGGTCCTCCCACCTCAGCCTCCCAAGTACCTGGGACTATAGGCATATACCACTATGCCTAGATAACGTTCCCTTTTTTTTCACTTTTTTTAGATAAAGGGTTTTACTATGTCATCCAGCCTGATCTAAATTCCTGGTTTCAGGCAATCATCCTGCCTTAGCCTCCTAGTCTCTGGGATTACAGACATGAGCCAACATACCTGGTGAAATCAATATCTTTATCTTTATGAAACCAGCTGCATTGTTTTACTATAGCACTTAACCATATACTAGGGCACAATCTTTTTCACTATTGCACAACCTTTTTCATGATGCAGTAGCTTGGTATAGTGGAGTTCTAGCCCGGGTTGGCCTCTAACTATCACTTGATTAATTTACTTAACTATCTGAGCTTCCTATCTTCAAATAGGTATTCTCTATTTCTCTCTAGTTTTAAAAATATTGTTTCCATGGCCATAAATCCTAACTCCTCAAGAAGAATGCAAATTTCTCAACAGCTTATATTTTTGTTTTTAGGTATAACATCAGACCAAGCGAAAGCATTGGATAAATATGTATCAGTAATGTGACCAAAGAACTAAAGTTATAGGTTTGAAATAACCAAAAAAATTAAATAATATCATCTAATAACATGAAGAATGGAATGTAAAGCAAACCTACTGCAAATATTAAAATTATAGATGGGCCATCAGCAACATGGGATAAAATTATTTCATCTGCAATGAAAACTAAACTGAAAATGATCACTCATTATAAACAAAGCCCCCCAAACAAACCATTTGCAATGTATAAGGCACAAATTGGCCACTTCCATAGAGTTTATAGCAGAAATCAGGCATAAATTTGGGTCATTGTTTGTACAGATAAGAACCCACCTTTGTGTTTTGTAGGGAGAAAAAAACGAATAGTTCAAAATACATGAGAAGTTTGCCACATTTTAACAAATACTGAGCCACTACATTAACATATAAAGTGTTCTTCTCTAGCTAGCTCCTGTATCAAAGTCTTCTGAGTAAAAGGTAATTGAAATTGTGTGGGGAAAAAAAGAAAGAATGAATGTACGGGTCATAAAGGATCCAGGTCTTGTTTTAAAGAAAATCTTGATTTCTGGTGCTGATTGGTAAAAAAGAAGGCAAAACTTGATTAATGTTTTCTCTGGGCAACTCCGAAACTATTTAAATGTACTGATGTCCTGTTTGGGTCAATAAATACTTTCATATTAAGTCACTCATAATAAGCACCCTCAGTAAGTGATGGTGTATGCACAAATGCTAACAAGGATGTTGATGAAAAATTAAAGTCTGAGACATTCAGGTGAATGTTGGTATATAGTAATAACCTGAAATTATCTTGTTTTTCAGTTTTTATCCATTCTATGGAATATGTACAAAAATATAAGGAAAATAGAGGATAAAAGCAGTAACTGATTAGCGATGTATCTACCATTAAAAACATTTTTAAACAAATATGGCTAAATATGGTAGTAAAAAGAAATTATCTCCTAAAGTATTCATATATTCCTGATAGGTTAAAAATTAATAATAACAATAATCTTTAACTTTTAAAAATCTACCCAAATGGATCTGGACTCATTTCCCATTATGAAGATATTCTTATAAGGATATTATAAAAGCATTTTCCATATTGTTTTTATTGAAAAATAATTTACATACCATGAAGTTCATCCTTTTAAAGTGTGCAAGACCGTGGGTTTAGTATAGTTACAAAGTCACCTAACTCTATAATGGGTTGGGTGGTGGACTCTCAAAAGAGAAACTTTTACCCAGAGCCTATGGATCTCACTTTATGTTGAGAAAGTGTCACTGTGGATGTAATTGAGTTAAGGCTCACGAGATAAATTCATCCTGATTACCCAGTGGGTCCTAAATCCAGTAGTAAGTGTTCTTAAAGGGGAGAAGACACAGACGAGAAAGGGATGTGGAAATAGAGGCAGAGATGGAAATGCTGTGTCTGCAAGCCCAGGAATGCCAGGAGTTGCCCACAGCCATCACAGGAAACCGCATGGACTCTCCCTCAAGCCTCACGGAATGAACCAACTCTCCCAGCAGAGTTGATTTTGGGCTTCTGGCCTCCAGACCGTGAGATAATAAATTTCTGTTGTTTCAAATGACCACGTTGATAGTAATCTATTATGGCAGCCTTAGGAAACGAATGCAAATTCTCACCACTATCTAATTTCAGGATATTTTCATCCCCAAGATTCCCATCCCGTGCCCCAACAACTACTAATCTATCTGTCTCCATGGATTTGACTATTCTGGACATTTTATATAAATAGAATCATAGAATATGTGGCCTTTGTATCTGGCTTTTTTCACTTGTATTTTAAAGGTTCATTCATGTGGTCACACATACATTACTGCATTCCCTTTTTGGCTAATAACATTCCATTGTATGGATGTAACATAGTTCCTTATTCATTCACCAGCTGGTGAATATTTATGTTGTTTCTCATTTATTGGCTACTATGAACAATGCAGTCATGTTCATTCATGTACGTGTCTTTGTGTGGGTGTGCTTTAAATTCTCTTGGGTTTATACACATGCCAAATTCTCTTGGTTATATACCTACCCATTTCTTCTTATTGACCTTAGTTTTTGGTTTGTAATTATTTACATTATTTCTTCATAAACCTTTTATATCTGTAAGCTGGGAAGGTTATTCTCTCTTTCATTATAAATTTTATTCTTCTTTTTTTCTCTTGGTCAGTCTAGCATTAAGCTAGATATGGAATTTATCAATTTCATTGCTCTCTTCAAAGAAAAAACTCCTACTTTTGTCAATTTCCTCCATTTTCTATTTTATTGTATTTATTTCCAGTCTAACCTTTATTATTTATTTTCTTATGCTTGCATTGGGTTTAGTTTATTCCTATTTATCTCATTTCTTAAAATTGAAAGCCTGTAGATTTGAGAATAATGAAGAAGAACTTTATTAGTGTAGGCATTTACAGTTGCCAATGTCTCTCTAAAAGATGCATGATCTGCATGTCACAAGTTTAGTGACATTGTCTTTTATTTTCAGTCATCTTAAAGTATTTCCTAATTTCCAGTTTTTTTCTTCTTTCACCCATTTATTGTTTCTCTGGAGTGTGTAGTTTAACTTCCCTATACAGTATTCATAAATTTCCCATAGTTCTTTCTGTTATTTATTCCACTGTAGTCAGAGACTATACCCATATGATTTTAGCCCTTTAAAGCTTATTAATATTTGGTTTATGGCCTAACATATGGTCTATTCTTTTTTTTTTTTTGGAGATGATCTCCCTCTTGCCCCAAACTAAAGTGCCGTGGCCTCAACCGAGCTCACAGCAACCTCAAATTCTTGGGTTCAAGTGATCCTTCTGCCTCAGCCTCCTGAGTAGCTGGGACTGTAGGCACTCACCACAATGCCCAGATAATTTTTCCTTTTTTTAATAAGTTGGGGTCTCACTTTAGCTCAGGCTGGTCTCAAACTCCTGAGCTCAAGAATCCCCCTACCTCAGCCTCCCAAGAGTGCTGGCATTACAGACACGAGCTACCACCACTTCCTATGCATTCTCTCTTCTACATCCCTAATGTTTATTTCCTCATTCTTATTCCCACCAGAGCTACCCTACAACCAGTCAAATGTACAGCATCCTCACCAACCTAGGGCTTACTTCTGTTTCCAACTGCTGGAATGCTATCCGTGGTTTAAAGCTTTTCAAGAATGTCCACAGACTGGAGGTTTGTTTCTTTGAATTCTCCATGAGCACCTGTTAGTAGTACTACTACATAAAAGTGCCTTGTCTTTGAGGTATTTAATCAAGATGTGGACTAATGAACAGACTAACAGTAAGGGGAAGTCTCCTTGGAAATTATTAGCAAGGATAACTATCCTAGAAATTCGCTGTGGAACATTGATGCAATGGATAAACCACCTGCAGATTGTTAAGAGTCATGTAGGTTACTGTATCTGCCTCGTTGATTGCCCTTGTGCCCAGAGCATTCTTTCATGCCAATATGTAGCCTGGTTGAAGAATAGTCCCAAGGGTCAAATACTCTAAACGATTTCCAAGAAACACGGAATTACCTTTTTTGCTAAGATTACATCTTAAAGAGTTGAATACATTACGAACTAGTAAAGCATGGCCCCGTGGACAACTGGAATACATGTATCTGAGTGTTGGTCACAGCATGGAGAAGACCCCTTAGGGGTCATATTGTATCTATAGACCATTTTTGTTTTGGCCACTGACTTGCCTCATGACTATACTATAGAGTAAGCAGAACCAAAGTTTCAAAAAGTACAGTCTTGACACTATGGCAAATCTTCTGAATAAACAAGTTTCTGCAATATGGTTTTGCAAGCCCTGATTAAAAAAAAAATGAGGTGGTCCTTAGCGAAAAACATGTTTTTGTTACTGGGGAATCTTTTTTATGTCTTGGCAATTAATTATTCAGTGCCCAAAATAATGTAATGAAAAAAAAAAAGCAAACGTTATTTAAAGACACCTGTATTCAGCATAACCTATAATTATGACACTTTACCTATCATGTAACCCTGTAAAGCACAGTTAAAGCTATTAGCAGACATCACCATATTATTCATTTTGTAATCATAATATCTTTCCTGAAATAGGTTTAATAATAATCTTTAGACATTTTAACAAATACAGACTATTCCCTAAAAGCCATGATTAGAATTATCCTTTTTGTAATAGCAAAACCCTTAGCCTTAAGAAAACTCAGAAGAAACTTGAAAAACTTAAAATTAGTGGAACTAGAGGAAATGAAATGGATGCTGCTTCTCCCCATCCCTGTTTCATTAGGGCATTTGGGCATTCAGTTTTCAAAACTAATCTTATCTGAGTTCTGTCATTCTGGTTACAGAACAAGAAGTAGGTAGGAAAGCTTTTTCTAGAAAGGGAAAAAGAATTGAAAAATGGTGTAAGTATTTATAAGTTCTGAAAATAAAATATATACAGAGCAATGTGATTGTTTCAAGTTGATGGAAAGATATGAGTTTCAAGACTTAGCACCAAGTCCCAAGTCATTTCTGTAAAACTGCAAAGATGATCCAAGAGCGACAATATTCAGATGATGGCTGGGCACAGTGGCTCATGCCTGTAATCCTAGCACTCTGGGAAGCCGAGGCAGGAGGATCACTTGAGTTCCAGAGTTTGAAACCAATGTGAGCAAGAGCTAGACCCGGTCTCTACTAAAAATAGAAAAGAAAATAGCCAGGCGTTATGGCAGGTGCTTATAGTCCCAGCTACTCAGAGGCTGAGGCAGGAGAATCACTTGAACTCAGGAACCTGAGGTTGCTGTGAACTAGGCTGGGGCCACAGCATCCTAGTCTAAGGCAACAGAGTGAGATTCTGAATAAAAAGTATATATATATATATATATATATATATATATGTTCTGATGCCTACTCAACCATATTACACAGTGTTATGGAATTGACTGATATATGAAAGAAATATGGGGTTTAGAGGTAGGCAGTGGGTTCAAATCTTGGCTCCATACCTTACTAGGTATGTGACCCTGAGCAGAGTTCCGGGTCTTTATCTGCATAAAGCAGTTGACAGGTACTTCAGGAGGTGGTTGTTAGAATTAAATGAGGTAATGTATATGGCACCTACGTAATTTCCTTCTCCTCTCTGGAAAAGTACAGCATGGGGATAAGGGTTCTAGCATCAGAGGGTTAATAAGGAGAAGTTATTCTAAGCTATTGGTTTGGGTATAGGCATCCTGTCCCAGACAGCCCATCAGCCCCACTAATGGGAGTTAAAACCGTGGCTGCCTTTTCCTCAGTCCTGTAATGATTTCTGGACAGCCTGAGAGGCCCATTATCTGCAGTCCACACTTCTGCTCTGTCTGGCGATAATGACTTCTTAGCACAACAGCAGGGCCGCGGTCTTCCACTTCCTGCTATACCACTGTGCAAAAGACCCTTGTTGAAGCCAAAGACAAATTGTCCGTCCCACCACAGAGGCCAACGGTCTATGAAATGCTGCCCACTGACTTGTCACAATAGCTCCTAGAAAGTCATCCTCTAAGGCAAGGGTGTCCTCTGAGGAGTTTCCTGAGAGAATGTGAGTATGATAGATGAGAGCTTTCCAGTGAGAAAGTGAGATCCCAGCATCCCCAGAGGGCCTCTGAGGTTGACGTCCAGGGGCCAGGAACCTCCCCACCTCTGACTTGCTGTCTCACCCCACTCGGTTCTTACAAGCTGCCTGCAAAGCTCAAGGGCAAGAAAGACTAATGCATGAAAAAAGTGCGACAGACTCCAATTTAAAAATAAGTGCTCAGTTGTTTTGTGTGTGTGTTTTTGTTTTACTTTTTTTGAGACAGAGCCTCAAGCTGTCTCCCTGGATAGAGTGGAATGGCATTACAGCGCACAGCAACCTCCAACTCCTGGGCTCAAGCAATTCTCCTGCCTCAGCCTCCCAAGTAACTGAGACTACAGGCAACCACCACAATGCTCAGCTATTTTTTGGTTGCAGCTGTCTTTTATTGTTTGGCAGGCCCGGGCTGGATTCGAACCCACCAGTTCAGGTGTATGTGGCTGGCACCTTAGCCGCTTGCACCACAGGCACCAAGCTAGTGCTCAGTTCTTATTAAGATTTTTTTCTATCTTTATTCTTTTTCTTAATCTTACTATTTTTATCTTATTGTGTGCAAGTGACCTCAAGTCCTGTTTGAGGTAAGATAAAAATCCTAAATAAATAAAACAAATAGATTAATAAACTAAGAGATTTATGTTAGGCTTGTGGAGAGCCCAAAAGAATTCTTAGTATTAGTTATAGAAAGAAACTCTCGCCCAAATTAAGGATAATATAGCATGTTCATTCCATAATGTGATTTTTCAAATGAATGTTAATGACTTGATTATAGTTATAAAATGGATATAAGCAAATTTTTTAAACTGATTTGAACATTGAAGAAAAACTTTTTTTGCAATTAGATAGCTCCCTAAAACAATTTCTCAACTGACTGTTTAATTAGAGGTAAATGTCAAACTTATTAAATATGATCTCTTATTCTGCTTTAGCAAACAAACTTAGATAGTTTAAAAATATTTACCTGTTGAAAGAGGAAGTCATCTCAAATGATGATTGTACCTAAGTGTACACTGCTATAATCATTTTGGAAAACAATCTGGTGTTATACTTTAAGTGCCAAAAAAAAATACATTTCTATTATTCCACTTCTGGGAATCTATCCTTTAATGAAATCCTAAATTCAGGGAAAAATTATACAGAATGACATAATGTCAAAAATTGGAAACAAGCTTAAAATATCCTTTTAAAGGGAAATAGTCACATAAATTATGACATGACTATAGAATACATATATGAAGAATTAGCATTAATCCTTAAAATTTTTTAGTAATTAGCAATTTTTTTCCTAAAATAAGCATAATTGAAAGTGTTTTAAAGTGTATAGACAGAGATAATCACCAAAGATCTCTATGTATAACATTACAAAAAATGTTAATCATAGCTGGAGTTACAGACAGATTCAATTTTGTTATACACATTTCTAAAATTTCCAAATTATCGACATGAGTCTGTATTATGTTTCTAATCTTATAAAATCATATATCTTCGATCTTTTTGTAGTTCATAAGCATGATGATTGGGTTTTCATGCGCATGCATGAGATGTGCCTCCCACAAATCTTGTTACGACGTCGGCACATTACCCGTCTGACATGAACTTAGAGGAAAAAAAAAATCATATATCTTGCTTGTGAAAAATAAGTAGATGAAGATAATTTGCCAAAGAGAAAAAATGCTTTTCACTAAATGACATACTATGGGCGGCCTTGGTCTTGGAGCATCCTGGATCCAGCACAGAAGTGGGATCTTCCCACCAAAAGAGGGAAGGAGCTAAGTGAGGAGGCCCCGGAACCGACTGGAAGGACCGCTCAGCTGGAGGGCTGCTCGCAGCATGGATGATCAATTTCAAATCGCTGCGTCCCACAGGGCCAGGTGAACTGAAATGCAGCCAGAGGGCCCAGTTGGTCAACTGAGCAGCAGCATTGCTCACAGACCAACTATGACCAAAAACCAAATCTAACAACCGAAACTAACCAGAAATGACATAGATAATACAATTAGTTGCCAAAGGTAGTAAAAGTTATTATAACTATATTCTGTATATTCAAGAAGCATTAAGAGAGACTGAACATGTTAAACGGAAGCATGAAAAACAGAAAAAGGCCCAAATCAAACTTGTAGAGATCAATACTATAAATGTCTGAAAAAAAAAATACCTGAATAGATTGACAAATCATTAGACAATGCAGAAAAATAGATTAATGAACTTGAAGACATAGTTATAGAAACTTTACAACATAAAACTCAGAAAATCAAGTCTGCAAAAAATATACATATATTATGAGTAGAACCTCAATACACTGTAAAACAACTTTACATGGTCAATATACAAGTATTTAAAGTTATCGAAAGCAAGGAAAGAAAGTGATAGACAGAAAAATAGCTAAAGAAACAATGACCAAACGTTTTTTTCAAATTTGATGAAGTCTTAAAACCTTCAGATCCAAGTACACATGGAAAATAGATTGGACATAGTAAAAAAACTAAAAGTAGACCTACAATTTGATCCAGAAATCCCACTACTGGGCATTTACCTAGAGAAAAAGAAGTCATTTTATCAAAAAGACACCAGCATTCAAATGCTTATTGCAACACAATTCACAATTGTAAAGTTGTGGGAATCAACCCAAGTGCCCATCAATTCTTTATTGGATTAACAAAATATGGTGTATGTATATCAAGAAACACTACTCAGCCATCAAGAAAAATGATTTAATGGCTTTTGTAACAACTTGGATGGAACCAAGACCATTATCCTAAATGAAATATCTAAAGAAGAATGGAAAAACATGTGTACTCACTATTAAATGGGAACTAACTGATGAGCACATACCCATAAAGGGAAGTAAAACTCAAAGGAAATCAAGCAGAGGGCAGGGGAGAGGAGGGAATGGGCAAAAACCTTTCTAATGGGTACAGTGAACACTGGCGGATGAACGGAAAACTTATAACCGTGACTCTAACATTACTTAAAGCAATCCATGTAACCTCTCCCCCAAAAGAATATAAATAGAATGTCCCCCAAATTGGAAGTCAAATGTCACACAACTAAACAAGTTGTGAGTAAAAGAAAAATTCAAAAGAGAAGTTCAAAAATACTTTGATGTGAATGATTATTAAAGTAAAATGTATCAAAACATAAAATTAGTCTAAAGCCGCTCAGTGTCTGTAGCTCAACGGGCTAAGGCGCCAGCCATGTACACCTGAGCTGGCGCGTTAGAATACAGACTGGGTCCACCAAACAACAATGACAGCTGCAACCAAAAAATGGCCGGGAGTTGTGGCGGGCACCTGTAGTTGCAGCTACTTGGGAGGCGGAGACAAGAGACTTGCTTGAGTATAGGAATTGGAGGTTGCTGTGAGACAACAAGGTGACAGCTTGAGGCTCTGTCTCAAAAAAAAAGAAAAAATTAATCAATTCTTAAGAATTGTTCTAAAACAATTCTTATAGAAAATTTTGCAGCCTTAAATGCCTTTACTCAAAACCAAGAAAGTTATAAAAAAAAAAAAAAAGATTTGCCTCTACCTTTACAAACCAGGAAAAAAAAACTAATTAAACCCCAAATAAGTAGGTGGGAAGGAAATAATAAAAATGAGACAGAAAATCAATGATACAGAAAATAGATAGCAATAATCTCCAAAGCTACATGTTTGCTCTTTGGAAAGATTAATACAATTTTAAACTGCTAGCAAAATAGATCAAGACAAAGAGAGAAAAAAATACAAACTATGAATATAATAAATAGAAGTAAGGATATCACTAGAGATGCTACAGACATTAAAAGGATAATGAGGAGCTGTTGTTAACAACTGAATACTAAGACAAAAAAGAAAAATATAGAAAAAGGCTTGAACAAACAGTTCACTAAAGTGCCCACTAAACACATGAAAAGTTCTCAGAATTATTAGTCACTGGGGAGATGCATATTAAAACCAAATGCAATGTTACTATCTAAACACAGGAATGGTTAGAATGAAAACAAGTGACAATCCTGAGAGTTGGTTATTATGAAGAACAATCAGAACTTTTGTGCATTGCTGGTGGGAGTGTAAAATTGTACAGCCATTGGGGGAAATTATTTGGCAGTAGCTTAAAAGTTAAACTTACGATAGCCTTAAAACACAACAGTTTCACTGCTGAATGTTTCTCCAAAAGAAATTAAAATATCCCCCACAAAATATATATTAAAATGTTTATAGCAGCTTTACTCATTAAAGCCAAAAGCTGAAAACAGAAAATAAAATAAAACAAAAAGGACCATAAGAAATGATTACGAGAAATTAAATGCCAATTAAATGTTATAACTTATAGGAAATGCATAAATTCCTAGAAAAATAAAATCTACATGCATTGAACCATGAAGAAATAGAAAGCTTGAACAAATCAGTAACAAACATATTGCAGCAGTAATTAAAAATCTCCCAATAATACCCTGAGACTAAAGGCCTAAAGGAGGAGATGGGGAAAGATTGGGAGAGAAACGGAGAGAGCTTCTCTCTCCCCACTAGAATTTTCTCCCTCTAACAGGTGCCTTAATGTTTTCTGTATTCTTTTCTTTCTTTTCTGTGCATAAATTCTGTCTTAAAAAAAAAAAAAA
>CAUYON010065124.1:0-35995 GCA_963573935.1 Arctocebus calabarensis
ACGCTCCTTCTGTAAATCTAATTCCCCTCCTGCCCACCCCAGACTGTGGAAAAAGTGTCTTCCCTAAACTGATACAACCTTTCTGGAAGGAAGTATGGAGAACTCTCAAAGAACTCAAGCTAGACCTCCCATTTGATCCTGCAATCCCATTACTAGGCATCTACCCAGAAGGGAAAAAAATCCTTGTATCATAAGGACACTTGCACTAAGCTGTTTATTGCAGCTCAATTTAAAATCACCAAAATGTGGAAACAACCTAAATTAGTGCCCCCTCAACCCAGGAATGGATTAAGAAGCTATGGTATATGTACACTATGGAATACTATTCAGCCATTAAAAAAAATGGAGACTTTACAGCCTTTGTATTAACCTGGATGGAGGTGGAACACATTATTCTTAGTAAAGCATCACAAGAATGGAGAAGCATGAATCCCATGTTGTGATATGAGGACAAATAATGACAATTATTCACACGGTGGGGGTGAAGGAAGGGGAGAGCAGAGAGAGAAAGAATGAGGGAGGGGTGGGGAGAGGAAGAGCAGAGAGAGGGAAGGAGCGAGGGGGGTGGGGTCTTGGTGTGTGCCGCACCTTTTGGGGCAAAACACGATTGTAAGAGGGACTTTACCTAACAAATCTTGTACCCTCAAGGAATCCCCAACAATAAAAAAAAAATTGTCTTCCATAAAAATTGTCTTCTTTAACCAGGCATTGTGGTGGACACCTGTAGTCCCAACTACTTGGGAGGCTGAGGCAAGAGGATTGCTTGAACCCAAGAGTTTGAGGTTGCTGTGAGCCAAGATGCCATGGCTGTCTACTGAAGGTGATCAAGTGAGACTCTGTCTCAATTAAAAAAAAAATTTCTATATGACCCTGGTGCCAAAAAGATTGGGGACCACTGCCCTAGAAGGATTATAATACAGTACTTACAGCCTTTCAAACCTCTTCTAAACCCATTTTACCTCCCAATGAATCTTCTGCCCATGGAACTTTTTGCCTTATATTAAGAAATTAGGAGATTGACTGTCATGCATTTTTTTCTCAGGTTTAGAAATGTGAATTTTAACCATTCATGTTAATTATGTACTATGTCTAAAATATATCCTAAAGGTGTCCTTGAGTTCTCAACGTGAAATACTTATGTGCAGTGTTGTACCTCTTCCAAATCACTACTTCTTCCCTTTTCCAACTCCAGTGTACAGAAACATAGCAATTAAAGCACCTGCCTTGCTGGGCATAGGCGGCTCAGACCTGTAATCCTAGCACTGTGGGAGGCCGAGGCAGGTGGATCGCTTGAGCTCAGGAGATCCAAACCAGCCTGAGCAACAGTGAGACATCTCTAAAAATGGCCAGGCATTGTGGTAGGTTCCCATAGTCCCAGCTAGTTGGGAGGGTAAGGCAAAAAAATCGCTGGAGCCCAAAAGTTTGAGGTTGCTGTGAGATGTGATGCCACAGCACTCTACTGAGAGTGACAAACCAAGATTCTGTCTCAAAACAAACTAACAAACAAACAAATAAACACCCACAGGCTTTGACTGAACTGCCACCGGGTCTCCATTGGCCTCCTTGCTCTGCATGGCATTTGACTTGGTGTTGATTGTGAAAGCTATAATTTTAGCTTTCACATTTCATTCTGTCTGACTCTTTTGGTTGTTGTTTTACTTACAATTTTTTTCTAAAAAAAAGTTTTTTAAATCATGTCAGATGGGTGTGGACATTATAACATGGTTTGAGATGAGGGAGGCACACTTCACACATGTGCATGAAAAGTCAATCTTCAATCTTAAGAAGTACAAAAGGATCCCAGAAGCTCTTTTTTTATTGTCTTATTCATGCCTGCAAAACGTGACAAGACAGAATTGGACCCCTTCCCCATAAAGACTACTATAGCACAATAACAATTGCTCTTTTATTATAAACGAGGAAAAAGGAGACTGGGATGCTAATCTATGTTTGATTAATTTCTGATACTTGGATTCTAATAAATAGGGTTTTTGTTTTAACCAACACTTCCCTAGGGAATATCAAGGGCTCAAATTAAAAAAAAAAAAAAAAAGCAACAACAACAACAACAAATGTCTCTGCCCTAAGAAGAAAAAGATTTCCTTGTCTTGGTTTCTTCCCTGAAACTTTCCAGGGCTGAAATGATTATCTACTTCTTCCTGGAATCACTGGAGTTATTGTTCAGTTTTTTCTTCGGTTTGATCTGCTGTCATGACCCCTATTAGACTGTGGACTTCCCAGATTTGAGAGCCAAGGGGAAACTGGGACATGAGGCTTCCTAGAGTATCAACACTTTATTCACTTTTTTGTTATTATACAAAGCTTTAATGATTAATAAAGCTAACTGGATAATGACACTTTTGGAAACCAATGCTCAGAAATTGACATAAAGGGCTGGGCATAGTGGCTCATCCCTATAATCCTAGCACTCTGTCAGGCAGAGGCAGGTGAACTGCTTGAGCTCAGGAGTTCAAGACCAGCATGAGCAAGGGCAAGACCCCTGTCTCTACTAAAAACAGAAAAAATGAGTTGGGCATTGGTGCAGGCACCTGGTCTCAGCTACTAGGGAGGCTGAGGTAATAGGATCACTTAAGCCTAGGAGTTTGAGGTTGCTGTGAGCTACGATGCCACGGTCTCTACCCAGGGCAACAGAGTGAGACTCTATCTCAAATTAAAAAAAAAAGAAAAAAAAGAAAAAAAAAGAAAAGAAAGAAAGAAACTGACATACAAATTGAATGTTTGGAGTGAAGTCACAGAATAAAGTATAAAATATACTACAGAATTATATTCAGTGAGTATTAAGTTCCTAATGTCAATCAATCTTATCTCTGGATTTTTTAGCTATATTTTGAGCGGCTGTCTAGGTAATTATTAGAAGCTGGAACAAGTCTATTTTGTTATGTCTCTTCTCTTCCAAAGTCAACAATTCATCCAATTTGTGATTTATAAATTCAGAACATTAGCGCTCGACTGGGCATTGAAGGTAATTCTGTAAGCCCACCATACAAGAGCAGTGAACCCCACCTGGAAATGCAGTCCTGTTGGGATACCCACAGTCCTGAGAGGGATGCACAGGGCACAGTGGAGAGGAAAGGGGACTCTTAGCCAACCAGGTCTGCCAGCAGTGCTGGGGTTCAAAGTCGAGGCGCTGTTACCAGACCACCCTTCCTTCTTAGAGAGGTGAGGGAAAACAGTGACTTGCTCAGGGTCACAAGGTTAATTTGTGAAACTCTTAGTACTTGGTACTCACTGGGTCATTTCCTAGGATGGTCCCTTCCCTGGTAAAAGACACAAAAGACTAGGAGTGTCCTTTAAAATATAATACATACCTTAGTCCTAGCTATCTTTTCCGAATTTGCTTGAAAATTGTCTTGGCAATTTACCATTCTAAAATCAAACAGGCTAACCTATTTTGCCAGCTGGATAGTCCATGATGAGGCCTTCAGGCTGCTGGACCTGCCCAATCCTCACCCTTGGCACACTTTGGGTACCGGATGAAAGGAACTCTCCTAACGCAAACTTGCAATTTGCGATGCCATTCTGATCTTTTCACCTCAAGCTGGGACCAACTCTATCAGTGTCTTTCACTTGGGCCTCACTCTTCAACTACCTACGGAGTTGGTAGAGCACAGATTTTGAAGCCAGTCTTCCTGGGTTTGAATGTCAGCTATGCCACTAGGGAGGAAACCTTGGGCAAATTACTTAATCTCTCTCTGCCTTGGCTTCCTAATCTATCACGCAGGTATAATGACAGTAATTACCCCTCAGGGAAGTTGTGAGGATTAAAACAGTTAAGATGTGAACGCTTAGAACAGCATTTAGCACAGAATATATTGAAATGGAAAATTATCATTATTTGCTTTGAAGGAAAGGAATCTTTTTTTTGAGACAGAGCCCCAAGCTGTCACCCTGGATAGAGTGTCGTGGCATCACAGTTCACAGCAATCTCCAATTCTTGGGCTCAAGTGAGTCTCTTGCCTCCGCCGCCCAAGTAGCTGGGACTACAGGTGCCCGCCACAACGCCCGGCCATTTTTTGGTTGCAGCCACCATTGTTGTTTGGTGGGCCAGGGCTGGATTCGAACCTGCCAGCTCAGGTGTATGTGGCTGGTGCCTTAGCCTGCTGAGCCACAGGCGCCAATCTGGAATCTTCTGTTCTTAAGAGCCCTCAGATAATAGAATTCTAATGATGATGATGATGTTATTATAATAACAGCAATACTTATGTACCAGGCACTGTCCTTCACACACATTGTTCTAGCTGGTCTTCACAATGACTCTTTCTATGCTATTAACATTATCCTCCCCTTCACTTTCCCCTTGTTTTTCTGCAGATAAGAAAATTAATGCCAGAGAACTTGAACAAGTTGCACCAAGGTGGTAAGAAGCACAGAAGCATCTGAACCAATCTCTGTCTTGGTATCCATCCAATCTCTCTCAGAAAAGGGCCTTAGAGTTCTTTTAAAGTTCTTTTTAAAGATTAGTTGGCTCATCTCCCATATAGGTCAGGAAGGCTGGGATCTCCAGAGACTGAAGGACAACAAGAAGGGGCCTCTTGTGGATGGTGGCAGGGATGGGACAATGATACCATCAACGTCTTAACCAGCTGACCTCTGCCGAATTCTGTGCCAAGCAGTGCCCAGGCAGACTGCTCTGCTGGGGGCCCCCCCTCACCCCTTTCTTGGTCGAGTACAGTATCAGATGTTCTGAAGCCAGCCAAAGGGGAAGTATTTATAACTTCCATAGTAGTTTCTTTCTTTCTTTTTTTAGTAATTCTCAGAGTCATTTATTTCTACCCCAACTTCAGGGTAAGGGAATTTCACCTTTCCCAAGGCCAAAAAAATTATATATGTATATATACATACACACACACACACACAGGGTTTTAAATTGCACACAAATTTTATGGCAACCCTGTGTCTGTATGTATGTGTATATATAAACTTATACGTATGTATAAACTCATCTCTTCCTTCAGAGCCCACAGTAGCCAGTGTCTCCCCACTCACGCCCATAGCCATCCAGTCTCCCACTAGTCTGAAATGGTGTCTTCAGCAACGGTCCGGGATTGCTGAAGGTACGTAACATACTCGACTGCCTTGTCGCGACTCCTGTGCCTCAGGAGCTCCCTGTCCCCCTCCTCCGAGCCTGCAGCCTGGGAAGAGATTATCCTCTATGCTCCTGTCCATGCTTGCCACTACATTTAGCCGTCACACTATTACACAATGTCAGAGAAGTTCAATGTTAGCTGTGTGAAGGGTGGTGGAAAAACTGGGGAGAGGGATGACTGCAAAGGGGGCCAGGGAAGGCAGAGATCCTAGTGAGCAGCAAAGGGTATTGCAGAGGAAATTCTAGCAGGCAAGTACATTTCTAGTTAGGCCCCTGGGAGGCAAGAAAGGGGGGATTGGCAAGTGTGCCTCAGACATAAGCCTTAACTCGAGGGCCCCCTCGTCCCAAACCAGATTCTCTGACAATAGGGTGCAAAAGGCCAGCCCCCTTGCTTCAGCTGAACCAGCTCTGTGGTGCAGTTCCTGCTCTCGGTTCCCTACAGGGGAGAACAGTCCTGGCTGAGCTTCACCCTCCTGCTCTTAACTCTCACTCTCCTCCCACCAAGAGTGAGCCCTTCCGTAAGTCACTTGCACAGAATCCCTGCCTCCAGCTCTGCTCCCAAGAAATCTGACCCAACACATGTGCTTATTCCTTATGTTTATTACAGTCCTTTGTTGTCACCAGAGCCATCATATACGCCTCTGGGGAAACCGAGGGTGAGATGAGAAACAGCTGGACAGGACCCTCATAGCAACGCAATTGATAATATGCCTGCTCTCCTGCTGACACTTCAACAGACCACATCCTATCACATCTGAAAAGAAAATGTATTTATTCATATCATAAGGTAATTTTTTTCTCATTACAGAATATCAATTATTGTACTCATTAAAAGAATTGGCTACATGGCATTTATTAGTAAACAACACACGTCAACAAATCTTAAAAATGTGGTTAGATGATTTTAACTTATTTTGTAATAGTTACTCTTGCTATGATTGTATAAGGCTCACATTTTAACATCAGTTGTTGGATTTTGGGTTTTTGTTTTTTCCCCCCCATGAACTGTAAACTTTGTTATTGAGGATGGTTCGGTCCCTGATAAGGGGGCGCTTATTAATATAGCAGTGTCTTAAAACAGATTAGATTTCTAGTTTGCAACTAATAAAAATATAATTAAATACATGAAGGCAAAGCGGAACATAATTTAATCTTCCTGCTATGCTTCAGGAGGCATATCAGGGTCATCATTATAAGCCTCAATTATAATATTGCAGAAGTGTAGGAGATTGGTGAGTAGCATCTAGGTTGAAAGAAAGCCAGATTGACAACATTTTACTGCGTGTATTTACAAAGATGCAATGTTATAACATCTGGTGTCTCATCTGGTCTGTTCCTCGCCCCCAACATTTTTATCCTAGTATAGGTTCTTGGTAGAGTCCCTCATTCTTAATCTCAGGGGACTAAATCCATTTTTCTAGCCTGCAATAAACAACTGAGACTTTAATTTTCATGAGATTGTCCTCTCAAATCACCTTCAAAGATCCAGTCATATTTTAAATCCTAGTTTTGAATACATTTGGATATATCCTTTTTGGTGTAAACTGTTGTAGTTTCCATTTATAGTTATGCTTTACTACATTTCCATATTGTATTTTATTATTTAACAAAATATACTGATCCTCACCTTCCTGGTCCTTCAGATTGGAGGGTATCTTAAAGAGTGTCTTTATCATCTGGTAACTAAATATTTTATCTTTTTAAGAAGAAATTGTTATGATGAATTAAAAATTCTTATAGTTCTGAGAAATTTTGGCTGCTTCTAAAAAGACCCCTTAAATTGGTCAGTTGAAACATTTATAGATCAATGTTTCAGTATGTGAAAAAAAATTTCATACGAATGGGAAAAATACCATATTTACTTTTTATTTTTTTTCTGAGACAGAGTCTCACTTGGTCACCCTTGGTAGAGTGCTGAGCTGTCTTAGCTCACAGCTAAGGTTCAAGTGATCCTCTTGCCTCAGCCTCCCAAGCAGCTGGGGCTACAGGTGCCTGCCACAATGCCCAGCTATTTTTTAGAAACAGTGTCTCGCTCCGGCTCAGGCTGGTCTCGAACCTGCGAGCTTAGGCAATCCACCTGCTTCGACCTCCCAGGTGCTGGGATTGTAGGCCTGAGCCAGGGTGCCTTCATATTTGCTTTTTTTAACACATACATATCCTGAGGAGATGAAAAGAGATGATTTCTTTTCTTTTTCCTTCCAAACTTAACAGTGGCTAAATGAAAGCTTGGTAAGATAGGCTGAAAAATTTCATTTTTACAAATCAAGAAAGTGATTAAATATTAGAATGAGTAGAATTAAACAGGAAAAATGTTATTCTCAAAAATAGAAAGAAAATTATATGAAGACACATATATGTAATTATATCTCTTCATCAGTACTTCTTCAAATTCTTCCTTAGACCTGAAGAATTTCCATAATTTCCTATGCTTAATATTACATCGTCCTTCTCTAATAAAAAAATTAAAAAAAAACCCTAAAACCATAATCTATCTTTTTTTGCAGGGGGCAGAGTCTTGCACTGTTTTTCCTGCTAAAGTACAATGATGTCGTCATAGCTCACAGCAACTTCAAACTTCTGGGCTTGAGCAATCCTTTTGCCTCAGCCTCTCAGATAGCTGACATACACCACAATGCCCAGCTAATTTTTCTACTTATAGTAAAGACAGTTTCACTCTTGCTAGCCTGGTCTTGAACTCCTAAACTCAAGGGAACAGGACCTTCCCCCTTCAGCCTTCCAGAGTGCTAGGATTACATGCATAAGCCACCATACCTGGCCCATAATCTATCTTTCAAGATGTATGTGCTTGACTGGTAAGATGGCTCCTACCCGTAACCCTAACAGTCTGTGAGGCGAGGGGTCAGGATCTCTTGAGTTCAGTTCAAGAGCAGCCTGAGCAAGATCCTGTCTCTAGTAAAAATAGAAAAATTAGCTGGGCATCGTGGCAGGCACATGCAGTTGTGGCTACTCGGGAGGCTAAAACAGGATACTTGATTCCAGGAGTTTGATGTTGCTGTAAGCTAGACTGACACCAGGGCACCCTAGCCTGGGGCAACAGGGTGAGATTCTGTCTCAATCAAATGGATGCATCAGCTTTACCATAAACAACGATTAGTGCTATACTATTTCTTCTGAAATCCCATCTTTCCTAAAGTGAATACATCTTTTAAGTCACCCCCTCACTCCTGGGAAGTGTTTCCCAATCTCCTTTTCCGCAGGCAAAATTCACCCTTTCTCTAAATGTACATGTAAAGAGCTTTGTATATACCTCTTAAAGATCTCAGCATACTGTAATTCTTTGTACTAGCTGCAATTGTAGAGGGAGGTTGGGCTTCTCACAACAGCTCTTTTCATCTTCCTGCTGTCTTCCTTAGCATAGGACTTCAGGCTTTAAAGTAGCCTTGATGCCACAAGATTGCTGCTATAGTTCCAGCTATCACATCCATGTTCCAAGCAGGAATAGGATTGGGTCAGCTCTGTCAGTACCCCACTACTAGCACACTAATTTTTTTTTCTGGGAGTTCCAAGTAACAACTTCTATCCACTTACCATTAGACTCTACTTAAGTTATTCCCACTGCAAAGAAGATTGTGAAATGAACTTTTTCACTTGAGCAAAAATCGGGTTTCTAATACTAAATGAAGAAAGAGAGAAAGGAATGAGATAGGTGGCCAGCATAATCTGCCTCATTTTCCTTTTTTAGCACATTTCCTTAGATGGATGTCAAGCTCACAGAAGGCTTAGATTATGTCATGTTCATTTTTGTAATCCCAGAAGCAAGCATAGTGCCATACTTAACTATGTTTATTTTTAAAATTGTTATTAATTAAAAAAAGAGGAATGGAAATCTCAGTGGGTTGTATGTTAGAAGAAAGAAAAGCAGAGAAAGGTGTTAAAGGGGTGGCATTGTTTTTATTGTCATTTATTCATTTAACTGTTATTTCAACTAATGTTAATTGAGCTCCTCATCTGAGCCAGGCACTGTGTCAGGCACCAAGGATAGAGTGATAAATCTATCATTGTCCCTGGCTTTCAGACGTGGGTAGGGCTGAGGTTAGGAAAGGATGGTGAGGGCTTCACCAGTAAACAAACAATTCCAGAGTAACGTGATGAAAGTGTTGAGTCTGAACCACCATTTGAGAAGTTGGGAATCTGCAAGTTTATTTTGGGTGAAACCCATACCAGAGAAAGTAGGGTAAAGGAAGAAAGACAGGTGGTGCCAGATAATAAAGACTTACAACTTACTATCACCAGCACCACATGCCTACTGGTTTTAAAATTTTCATTTCTATGGTCTCCCAGACATCCTCATGAAGGGACTGCCCAACACTCTGCCCTTGATGGACTCCGACTCACTAACCATCCCTTTCTGGGTACAGACGTTTTGGATGGTCCAGAATATAGTCACAACTATGTTCCAAGGACTGCACTGGGCAAGGAACAACTGTCTTCCCCATGTCCCATCTTCCATGTTAGTGTTCCCTGGGGGGCCGGTTTGGGAAATGCTATTCTAGACACCTATTTCTCATACTCGACAACATAGCTCCATTGAACATCATAAAAGAGTTGCTAAGGATTTCTAAAGAAAAGGATTTATCCCTAAGAACTGCAGATCTAGGCTTTCTTAGTGTGTTAACACCTCGATTTCAATTACACGAGTTACCAGACTGACACAGCTTCAGGTGAAGCAACGAGTCACTGCTTCAGCATCGTATAAAGTCAGTCATGCCGATGAAGATTTAGCTAGGAATGAAATCACCTGTCATCTAATTCAGTGTATTACAGATCAGCTAGAAATGTATCTAAACCAACTCCATTTCTGCAGAAACAGCTATCCTCCTCCACATGAAGCACAGGTGAGGGGGCGATACTTAAAGATGCTGAAGATGCTAAGCTGTTGGCCTTGAAGACAGAGGAAGGAGGCCTCAAGCGGAGGAAAGCAGGAACTAGAAACTGGATTCTCCCTTCCAGCCTCCAGAAGGAACAGAGCCACACCCTGATTGTAGATTTCTGACTTTTCAGATCACAAGATAATCAATTCTCATTGTTTTTATTTTTTATTTATTTATTTATTTTTTTGAGACGGAGCCTCCAGCTGTCACCCTGGATAGAGTGCTGTGGCATCATAGCTCATAGCAATCTCCAGAGTCTCCTGCCTCTGCCTCCCACAGGTGCCCGCCACAACGCCCGGCCATTTTTTGGTTGCAGCCATCATTGTTGTTTGGCGGGCCCAGGCTGGATTCGAACCCGCAAGCTCAGGTGTATGTGGCTGGCACCTTAGCCCGTTGAGCCACAGGCGCCGAGCCAGTTCTCATTGTTTTTAGACCCTTAGTTTGTGGTAATCTGTTACAGCGGCAATGGAAACAATGCATACTTCCTAATCCATCTTTCCCTCCCTTTCATTGCCACCGCTCTCCACCTTAGTCTTTCTTTTTTGGTTTTGCCGCTCTTCTGAATCCATTTTCTCAAGTTTTCTTAAAAATTAAATCTTATTATGTTATAGGGTTTGAAGTGCATGAATACTAACTGACTGTAGTTAGTCTCCTTTCTGGGAATATCATTAGAAACCAGAAGTCAGAGTTGTTTACAAATTCCATCAAGGGTATTTGGTGTGATGTCAGGAAGGCTTAACAGGGATGTGATTGTAGCTAAGAAAGGTTAAAACAAATTGTACTTTACACTGAAGAAAGAATAAATTAACCAAATGGGCTGAGGCAGGGCAGAGATTTTCTAGGCTTACCCATCACTGGATGGAAGCAAATACACTGATACCGGAGCCACCAGTGAAGCTTGTTCTAGTGTGGACGACAGGATACCTAACCAGAATTAGGAAGGGTTTCTCCTTAATAGTGGACATGGGTATTTAACCACAGTAAGTTTAAAATGTCAATCACATGATTCACATGTACTAATTGTCATTGAGTCCAGCAACTTATTCACCTCTGGATGCATAGTAAAATTGAGGTCCCGATCCTTCCAGTTGAGTGATCCACAGAAACTGGACTAACGGCCAGCTACTAAGTCAGATCCTGAATCCTGGCTCAATAAAAGTCACACTCCCACTGGCTATCACTAACTCATTTCACGACTTCCACAAAAGAGGGAGGACTATCAGCAAAAGGGGTAAGTTCTGAGAAGCAAGGAGAGGTCAACACTGGTGAAAAGGCATAACAAAATGGGGATTACAATTTTCTGTTAGTTTTTGCAGTCAGTCACTGGTTGAGGTCGTTCAGTGGAGTGAAAGTTTGTCAAGGGAACAAGAGGTTAGAAAACATTTACCTTAGGTCCAAACAACTCCTTTGAAAAGCGTCTAGTAAGGTTAAGAGAGGTTCTGCGTCCTACGGATTCATATTAAATCGGGTAATTGGTGAGGCCACACCTACGGTGCATCTTAGAAGGGTACAGGCGAACCTTGCTAAATGCAGAATACAAATGTCTTCATATAATAAAGGAGAAACTGCCAGGAAGGCTATATTAATCAGTTTGATGAAAATAGTTAAGATTGTATATGAAATCAGTACATTGTACCCCTTGATTGCACTATTGTACATAGCTGTGATTTAATGATAAAGATAAAAATAAATAAATAAATAAATTAATTTCCACTTAACAATTCAAATACTGTAGTTTAGTCAATATTATATTTCTTTTTAGAATTTACATGAGATTTCAATAATAAAAAACGTTGAAACTTAAAAAAAAATCAAATTGCCTTAGGTTTTTGCATTTAAATCACAGTAAATTCTTCTGAATTCCTTAAATATTGGTTTGGCAATCACTTCTCAGTCCACCTGAGAGGTAGAGGATCTAAAAAGAAATAGGATAATTACAGGTCAAAAAATAAAAAGAGTCAAAAAAACCCAAACTCAAAACAAAACGAATCAGGTTCTGAGTCCGATGAGCTATAACAAGTTGTGCTTCAAATTTAATACTTTGTTCTAATGATTAAAAAAAAAAAAAAGCAGGAGTGGCACCTCTGGCTCAGCGAGTAGGGAGCCGGCCCCATATGCGGAAGGTGGCGGGTTCAAATCCAGGTATAGGCGAACTAACAACAACAACAAAAAAGCAAGTGTCTAGAGAATTCAAAGGGGGGGGCATTTTATAATTGGATACTTTTCTTGTATCTCATCCTTTATCTGCTCCCCCCATCTCCCTCCAAATTAATAGCTGTTTTTGGATTGTGGGCATGTGTGAGCACGAGCCTGAACCAAAGACTGAATTTTGTCCAGTGGCCTGAGTAACTGCATCCCCCCACCCCCAAAGTATAATAGTGAAAACAGATATATCTGCATTTCCAGATGAAAGTACTGGTTTCCTTCCTTAATTACCTGCTGTTTTTTTAAAGGTGGGGGGAAGGAGACACGTTCTTCTGAATCTGAGCCCAGCTCTTTCTAAACTTTCCTTACGTCCCTCTGATTCATTCCCTTTTTCCTGTTTTTTTAAATCTTACCCCCTCTCCTGCCTCTGTCATTGCCTGCTGCTAAGAGGGACGCTGAATCACAACCACTCCAGATGAAAAGCAATTCAAACCCAGTCCGTGGGGGATGGAAGGGCTCTCGTTAATTTTTTTCCATCTGCAGAAAACGCCTCCTACTTTCCGGGGTGACAGCAGAGGGCAGTTTTACAAGTCTCAGCCCCGGGCTATGGAAGATTTTGTTCCCGCGAGCGTCAGCGAGGCTCTGGTCCTCTCACCACGTCCGGCTTTCTGGTCCACAGGCCACGGAGTGTCGCCGGTCGAGCGGCTGCGGGGTCGCGGCAGGCGCCGGGTGGGGCTGTCCCGGGACCCGAGGGTCGCCCCGCGCTGCTCCGCCGCCGCGTCGGGGGCTCCCACAATGCAGCGCCGCGTCCCGGTTCCGTTACAATGTCTCCCCCGGCGCCGGCGAGCGGGCGCGGCGCGGGCGGGGGAGCCGGGGAGCGGCGGCTGTAACCCGAGCGCCCGGCCGAGGGGGGCGCCCCCGCGCCGCTCCTCTCGCGCGCTCCGCTGCGGCCCGGCGAAGGGGCGGAGCCCCCGGCCGCCCGGCCCGGCCCGGCCCCCAGCCCGGCCCCGAGCCCAGAGGCACCGGTCGCGGGAGCGAGCGGGCCGCCCACTCCGCCGCCCGCGCTCCTCCGGCGCCCCGCGCCGCGTCCCGCCTGGCGTCCGGCGCCCCGCTCCTCGCCGAGCTTCGTCCGTCCGCCTGCGGCGGCGGCGGCTGCGCTGGGGGCGGCTCCGCGGCTGGCCGGGCGCTCGCGCACCCAGCACCCCGCCCGCGGCGTCCACGCTCACCTCGCGCCGGCCGCCGCGGAGCGCGGGGGAGGCGCGCCGGGGAGCCGGGGCCTCCAGCCCGTGCGGGGCGCGCGGCCCGGGCAGCGCCGGGGAAGGCGGCGCGGGGCTGCGCGCTGGGCGGCCGCAGGGCTCCGGGCGCCGCCGCGTCCCGAGCTCCCCCGCCGGCCCTGCCGGCGGCCTGCGGGGGCGGCGCAGTTGCGAAACTGAGTAAGTATTAACTTTACTTGGCTGCGGCGATTTCTGGGCAGCTCCAGGGACCCCTCCCTCTTCTCCCGCAGCCTCCAGGCTCCCTGTTCCCCGCCCCCCTCCCCTCTCGGCACCTCGGGTTCCTTAGTGGGTTCCCCCCACTCCCGCGCGGGCGCCCCACTCCCTCCGCGCTCACCTTTTCCCTGGCGTCGCCCTTTGCGCCTTCTCCCCGCGGCACGCGCGCCGCGGACTGAAAAGTACAAGCTTGTTGGTTTCTCTCTGCTTCCTCCCAGTGTCCTTGGCAAGGGAGTTTAGAGGCCACTTTTCTTGGGAAGGGAATTGTATGTCTGGCTTCTTTAATATTTTGTTCTCCGGATGGAAATCGGATGCTCGCTTGCGAGGTGGCGGTATGGTGAATGCTTATTTTTTCTCTGGAAAAAATCGATTGGTTTATAGGTTTTACAATTTATTTGAACAGTTAACCATTCTGCGTTCCTGTTCCCCCTGTCGCCAGTCCCTTTCGGTAGGTGATTCCAGAAAAGAGGACTTTCAAAGTAATTTTGTTTTGCAAACTAGAAACTTTGAGAAGAAAGACCGCAGAAAGCCTGATTAAGGTTCAACTTTAAGAGGCGTAAGCTTTGAATGTGGGTCCCGGTGCGGCACTGGGTCAGCCTCGCCGAGTACCTAGGTTCATCATGGAGCGTTGCGTTGTTATTTTAGCATCACAGAGCCGCCTGGTGTTGCTCAACCACTACTTTCCCAGCATCAAATGGCATCTTGAGCAGTGCAGTCGTAGGATATAATTGCAGGTCAATATTGCCCCTGATCTTTATGGATTTAGAAGGGAAATATATGCAAAGCACGTTTCATAGCTAACTTAAACCTGTCAGGTTAGCCCCATCAGTACTTCAAAGCATTGCATTTTAAAAATTTCCTGCAGCCGGTGACAGCAGGGACTCATATTCATGGATTTTCCAGTAGATTGTGGCTCAGCAGTTCATTAGCTCTCTATTTGTCCCTTGGTTGGGGGAGGGACCCTCGTTTTTTTTTTTAATTAAAAACATTTTTTTAAGTCTTTAATCTTGGTGTTGCCAGGAGTTGTGATCATCTTAGGAAGGAAAAGAAAATGGGAAACGCTGTTAATGGGTTTTCAACATCCTGTCCTTTGCCTGGGTGAGGCAGTAGTGAATGCCAGGCAGCCCTCTGCAGGTGGACACACGAATCAGGACGCCAGAGGAAGCACTATCATTTGGGGAAGTGGTTCGTGTGAGTTTTATCTTTTAGCGGGCATACTAATGGTACTTTTTATTAATCTCCGTGGGGAATTCTCCTGAAGCCATCAAAATTATACATGACCATACCCTGCATTAAGAATTACTGGACATAATTTAATGATTACTCTATTGAAGGATCAATCACAATGAAATTTAATTTGTAATACAGATGACAAAACCTTTCAAAAGTCTCCACCCTTTCTCAGTTCTTCCTCCTTTTAAGAGTCTCCAGGTGGTACTTTCCTTAATAGACAGAATTGTCGGTAAAGCGCTGAGGTCTTTTTGGGTTCATTGATTAAGCTTTATTTCTCGGCTTCAGTAGCTTAGGGGTGCTTTAGAGAGCCGTGAGAGGGAGCAAGTCATGAGTCTGTGCAGACAGAAAAGGCATTTCAGCTTGCAAAAGTGTCAGTGTGCTGCAGGGAAAAGCAGTTACAAAGAAGAGTGAATGTTTCAGTTGCTTTTGGGATGCGTATTTACTGAATTTGAAATTTGGTTGAGATATTTGGGAATTGGAGGTTCAAAATTCTTCACAGTTGTGGTATCATTTCTTTTTGCCTTGCATTTATTTATTATGGTTTCAGCTTTTTTTTTTTTTTTTTTGAGACAGAGTCTCTCTATGTTGCCCTTGGTAGAGCGCTATGGCATCCCAGCTCACAGCAACCTCAAACTCTTGGGTTTAAGTGATTCTCTTGCCTCAGCCTCTCAAGCAGCTGGGACTACAAGCACCTACCACAACGCCCCCGGCTGTTTTTTGGTTTTTTTCCTTTGATTGCAGTTGCCATTGTTTAGGAGGCCAGTGGATTGCTTTTGTTAGATAAGGACCCTCTTATATTTGTGTCCCACCCTCAAAAGGTGTACCAAACCCCTTGGTGCCCCTCACCCCCTCCCTCCTTCCCTTTCTCAGCTCTCCCCATCCCCCACCCCTGACTATGTACTAGGACTTTAATTGTCCTCATATCAGAATTGAGTACATAGGATTCTTATTTCTCCATTCTTGTGATGCTTTACTAAGAATAATGTGTTTCCCATCTATCCAGGTTAATACAAAGGATGTAAAGTCTCCATTTTTTTTTTTTTTTGAGACAGAGCCTCAAGCTGTCACCCTGGATAGAGTGCTGTGGCGTCACACCTCACAGCAACCTCCAATTCCTGGGCTCAAACGAGTCTCCAGTCTCTACCTCCCGTCACACCTCACAGCAACCTCCAATTCCTGGGCTCAAATGAGTCTCCAGTCTCTACCTCCCAAGTAGCTGGGACTACAGGCACTCACCACAATGTCTGGCCATTTTTTGGTTGCTGCCTTCATTGTTGTTTGGCGGGCTGGGGCTAGATTTGAACCTGCCAGCTCAGGTGTACGTCGCTGGCGCCTTAGCCGCTTGAGCCACAGGCGCCGAGCCAGGGTTTCAACTTTTTAATCTGAATCTTCAGTGCTTGGCCTTTGTAGCCTGTTTTACTTGATGATTTGCATCAATTTTTCGACTCGAATGCCTTGCATTTCAGAAATGATTAGATCCTCAGGGTTTCTGCCTCATTAATTGATCTATCTTAATGTCGATGTGTACCATAACTTGAGTATAAAAATATTGTTTGCTGCAGGATATTGTTACCTTTATGATTATGGTCAATTCCTGGCATAATGGCTTTGCTCATTTATTGTAAAACGTTAAGATCTTAGCTATTGTGCTAATGTTCAAAATACTGCAGAACTCTTTGCAGATGAAAATGGAGTGTGGATGAAAATTGGGTAGAAAACCACTATTCATCATAAATCTGGGATTTGGATTTAAAAAATAATGAAATGTCTGTTTACTCTCCTTGGAAGCTAGGTCACTCCCACCCTAAATAGAATTCACAATTCAACGTGTAGCGCTAGTTTCCAATTACTCTGTATGGTGGAAAGAATGTTTACCCTAGCGGTTCTCAACCTGTGGGTCCCGACCCCTTTGTAACAGTGAAAATACATCCTGCATATCAGATATTTACATTACAATTCATAACAGTAGCAATATTACAGTTATAAAGTAGCAATGAAAATGATTTTATGGTTGGGGGTCACCACAACAGGAGGAACTGTATTAAAGGGTCACGGCATTAGGAGGCATTAGGAAGGTTGAGAACCACTGGTTTACCCCACAGCCAGCCAGATTTTGTTACTGCAGAGGTGAGTGAGCCTGGTCATGTTTACTTCAGCCTCTGTGACATATAGTTTGCTTTCTGGAAAATGGGAATATTCCTAAACAATGTATTTTGGTGAATAGAATGTCTAATATGGTACCTGGCACATCTTAGACAGCCAGTAAATGGGGGCATCTCAAACTTCTCCGGAACTGAGCTCTTGATCACTCAAACTTTTAAAACTATTCCTCCACTATCTTTCCTCTCATCCAAGGAGTAGCTTACTCTCCTGTTTTCTGTCAGCAAAGTCCTACTGTCCATTTATTTATTTTGCAAAATCTCTTTAAAACCTGCCTGGTTTTCAGTTTCCTCTGCGCCACCATCCTAATGCAAACCACTGCACTGTATTCTCTGTCCCTGGTGAGGTGCCTCCTGCACAAACTCTGCACCACCCTTCCCAGTGGTTTCCCACCAGCAGCCTGAAAAAGAAAGGTTACTTACGGTTTGAAAGTTTTCAAGGCTTGTAGGAAACACATTTATGTTGTGTAACTTTTGTGTAAGATTTTTATTTGTATAAAGTCCTCCACATGCCTTCAAGGTCCCACCTGGTTGGGCTCATGCCCCCATCTGCAGTTCTTGCCAACCCCTGGGCTAATTCTCCAGCACACTGGCCTCAGGGCTGTTGTTCCTGCTGCTGCTCTATTTTAGAAGCGTCTCCTTGAGTAACTTCTCATCCTTGGTTTCTAGTCCGAACATCCTCCCTTATAAAGATCTTCTCTGACAAGGCCACCTTAACACTTAAATTAGAGCCCCTTTATTTTCTCCTTTATAGCATAATATTGTTTCCTTATTAATATGTACCACAATTTATAGTTACATATCATTATTTAATTGTGTCGTGTCTTTCTCTTGACCTTGAGGTTGAGATGAGGTTAAGAGGACCTGGTTTATTCACCAGTCCGGGGTATACATAGGTAGGCGTTCAATAAATATTTGTTGATATTCATTTTTTGTGTGAGAAGAGCCGAACTGGCACTTTCTTATGTTCCTTCTTTGCTGGTTATAGGTGTAATATGAAACAACCTTCGCAGATGTCAGGTAAAATTAATGCATTTAGGCTCAATGGAAGATTCATAGTGATACATTGAGGCACCTTTTAATTAGCGTTACGCCTGTGACTTTCTGTTGTAGATAATCCTTTTTATAAGCACATCATTAAAATAATGATGCTATTTTTCATCAGCACAGGACTATCGAAAGGAAAAAAAAATCTTACTATGCTTACTATTCAGTGTCACATGATCAGTCCCAGACTTCAAAGGAAGGTTAGGAAAATTCTAGTTAGAGTTCCAAGGATGTTCAGTACTGTCCAGCTATCGATGTGACTTGTATAATCACTTGTATAATCTAAATTCTAGTTAGGGTTCCAAGGATGTTCAGTACTGTCCAGCTATCGATGTGACTTGTATAATAACTAGACATCATTTGACCATATGGTTAAGGGACAGAAGGGGTTGTTCAAAAATGGGAGCCACCTAGAGGTCTGGAAATTCTTTTCTCTTCTTTTTTTCTCTTACTGAAAGAAGAGAGCATGGCCAAGGAAAGCTTAAAGCTTTGCGCGTTTTAGTCCTTTGATTGCTCTTTATGAAATATTAGTTGGAAGTTCTGTAACTCTGAAGTATTTACTTCTTTATTGTCTCAGTCATCGGTGTTTTTTTCTTGAATTCTTACTTAGCACTTCAGTTTTTCTTCAGGATTCTCCCTCCAAACCCTTAAGAGTGTAAGTCCCGTTCTTTCTGGTTTTCTACCTTGTAGCTCGCTAAGTGCACAGGGGACTTTAGACTGGAGTCTGGTCCCTGGAACTTACATCTCTGCACTCAGCCTCTGGGTTTCCCGAAACTGTGGCCCTGCCCAGCGGTCTGGACCTTGAGCTTTCACGGGCCAGGGTGCTCTTGGGTTGTGAGAGCCTGGAGGATGAAGGCGGCATTTCTGAGCTCTGTCTTAGGCGCTCTCCAAGGAGGACTGAGCGGTTTACCTGGTCAAAACTGGGAAAAGGAAGCCTACGCTTCCCGAACATTTGCTGCTTTTAGAGAACTTGTTCTTTTGGTCCCTCATTTCCTGACCCCTGATTTTCGAGTTAGGAAGGCAGGAGATGATAGAGAAGCTACTGTTTGCCAGGCCCTGTATGCTTGGTGCTAATTTAGATGCAGTTTTACTTGTATGAAGATGTTGGGAGTGAGGCCTGCAAGGGAGGCCTGCTGACCATGTGATCAGCCTTGTGCAGGGCCTCTGCGCCCCCAGGGCGTTTGAGTTGAGTAGGCACCTCCATGGAGAAAAGTTATGGATGGGAGGCCTTGCTTTGGTTTTTTTTTCCCTCCCTCATGTTTGTATGTCCAGTGGTTACTTGGGTGACCTTGAACAAGTTGCCTGGGGCTTTTTAGCACCAATAAAATGTGTTACCTATTTATTTCACCTCCTTGCTATAGGATTTATAATAGAAGACTTAGTCTTGGCATTTGATTTTTTTGTGCATTCTGATATATCACCAAGCTCATTCCAGTTAACTCTAAGGACTGTCCAAGTTTATGCATTTAGAAAAATATTTTCTTATTCAGTAGCATATGTTTTACTCTTGTCTCATCCTCTTGAGTAGCTGGAACTACAGGCATGCACCACCACACCCGGCTAATTTTTCTATTTTTAGTAGAAACCAGGTTCCCTGGTCATGGGCTCTTGAGCTCAGTCAGTTCTCCTGCCTCGGCCACCCAGACTGCTAGGATTCCAGGCATAAGCCACTGTCCCTGACTCTTTCACTCTTTTTTTTTTTTTTGGTTTGAACCCGCCACTTCTGGTATATGGGGCCAGCGCCCTACTCCTTGAGCCACAGGAGCCGCCCTGTTTTCCTCTTGTCTTGAAAAGAAATCACATGTAAATCCAAGTTGTAATAAAGGGAGATTCCTGATAATTTTCCAGCATATTTTATTCATGTGGATGATATATTTTGTCATTTTTGTCAACTGTCACTGGCTTCTGAGTGCTGAATTGAGTTTATCCTTAACTTTAGTAATTTATTATTAGAAAACCACTAAAGACTGAATTATTCTTTCAGCTATAAGTAATTACATCGAAAAAATTAGGCTTCTCCTAATGGAGTAGACATTGGCCAGAAAAGTAACACCGTAGTTTTATTTTTGCTTGAAATCTTGGAATGGATTTATCACCTATGAAGCCCTATTGTAGAAATACCACTAAAAAATAGACTGGGATGTTTTGTAACGTTGAAGGTAAAATTTGAGGATTATTACAGGAAATTGTCATACTGGATACATTAGATATTAATTAGATACGATAGTAATTTCTGCTGTATTTTAGCTGGCAACGACTTCCTTCTGTTTCTTCTTTCCCTTCTATCTGTATTTCCTTTCTAAAACATCTTTATGAAGATATAATTGACATGTAGTAAAGTATGTACTTGTACACGTACCTACCTCTACAGTTTTACAAAATTTGACCTGTATATATACAATGAAATTATTGCCATAATTAAGATAATGAACATATACATTACTCCCCCTCAATTTTTCCCCTTCTCTTTTGTAATTCCTCCCTTTTCTCTTTTCCCCTTCCCCCTAAACCACGGCTCTGCTTTCCAGAAGTTTAGATTAATAGAATCTTACAGTATGTATGCTCTTTTTTGTTGTTGAGACTTCTTTCACTCAGAATAATTACGTGGAGATTCGTTCATGTTGCTGTGTGTAGCAGTAGTTTATTCCTTTTCATTGCTGAGTAATGTTCCATTGCCTGACTCGAAAATTCATTTATCTATTCACCTAATGGTGGATATTTGGATCATTTCTAACTTTTGATTGTGATTAATAAAGCTATTAGAAATACTTACATATGACTCTTCATGAACATATACTTACTTTCACTTATCTTGTGTAAGTACCTAGGAGTGGAGTAGCTGGATAATATGGTGAGGTATGTGCTTAGATTTTTAAGAAACTGCCAATCTGTTTTCCAAAATGATCATAGCATTTTACATTTTTTTTTTTTTTTTGAGACAGAACCTCAGGTTGTGGCACCCTGGATAGAGTGCTGTGGCATCACAGTTCATAGCAACCTCCAATTCCTGGGCTCAAGCGAGTCTCCTGCCTCAGCCTCCCAAGTAGCTGGGACTACAGCCACAACGCCCGGCCATTTTTGGTTGAAGCCGTCATTGTTGTTTGGTGGGCGCAGGCTGGATTTGAACCTGCCAGCTCAGGTGTACGTGGCTGGCACCTTAGCCCATTGAACCACAGGTGCTGAGCCCCATTTTACATTCTTAACAACAGTGTATAAGCGTGCTAGTTCCTTTACATCCTTGCCAACACTTGTTAAGAGTCAGTCTTTTTTATTTTTATTTTATTTTTTGAGACAGAGCCTCAAGCTGTCACCCTGGGAAGAGTGTGGTGACATCACAGCTCACAGCAACCTCCAATTCCTGGGCTCAACCGAGTCTCTCGCCTCTGCCTCCCAAGCAGCTGGGACTACAGGCATCTGGCACAACGCCCGGCCATTTTTGGTTGCAGCCATCATTGTTGTTTGGCGGGCCCAGGCTGGATTCGAACCTGCCAGCTCAGGTGTACATGGCTGGCACCTTAACCCGCTGAGCCACAGGCGCCAAGCCGCGAGAGTCAGTCTTTTTTAATTGTAGTCATTTGTGGTATTTCATTGTGGTTTTAATTTGCATTCCGCTAATGACCAGTGACATTGAACATCTTACGTGCTTTTTTGCTGTCTTTAAATCTTTGGTGAAGTGTCTGTTCAAGTCTTTTGGCTGTGTTTTTATTGGGTTGATTGTTTTCTTACTACTGAATTTTGAGAGGTCTTACATATTTTGGATACAGGTCCTTCATCAAATGCACAGTTTGCAAGGAGTTTCTCCCAATTAGTGGCTTGTTTTTTCATTCACTTAACTGACTTTTGAAAACTAGAGGGCTTTAGTTTTGATGAAATTCAACTTCAGGTTTGTTCTTTTTTATTTATTTTCAGATTAATATGAGGGTACATATGATTAGGTTCCACTGTTTGTACTTGTGTTCTTTTTTTTTTTTTTGAGATAGAGCCTCAAGCTGTCACCCTGGATAGAGTGCTGTGGCATCACAGCTCACAACAACCTCCAATTCCTGGGCTCAAGCGATTCTCCTGCCTCTGCCTCCCAAGTAGCTGGGACCACAGGCACCCGCTACAACACCTGGCCATTTTTTAGTTGCAGCCGTCCTTGTTGTTTGGCGGGCCCAGGCTGGATTCAAACCCGCCAGCTCAGGTGTACGTGGCTGGCACCTTAGCCTGTCGAGCCACAGGCGCCGAGCCTGTACTTGTGTTCTTCACCCAGGAAGTGTGCCATGTACCTTTGCATTGTACCCCTTGGGTGGGAACTTACTGAACCCCTTCTACTCGCCTCCCTTCTTGAAATTGAGTTTTTCTCTCATGTGGACCTGTAGTTGTTAATCTATTTTAACTTAGTATGAGTACGTGGGATGCTTGCTTTCCCATTCTTATAATGCTTTACTTAAGAAAATGCTCTTCAAATTCTTCCAGGTTGGCTCGGCGCCTGTAGCTCAGTGGTTAGGGTGCCAGCCGCATACACTGGAGCTGGCGGGTTTGAATCTGGCCGGGCCTGTCAAACAACAATGACAACTACAACAAAAAAATAGCCAGGCATTGTGGTGGGCACCTGTAGTCACAGCTACTTAGGAGGCTGAGGCAAGAGAACCACTTAAGCCCAAGAGTTGGAGGTTGCTGTGAGCTGTGACCCCAACAGCTTGACACTCTATCTCCAAAAAAGAAAAAAAAAATTCTTCCAGGTTGATACAAAAGATACAAAATCTCCATCTCCATCTTTTTTTTTTTTTTTTTTTTTAAGACTCACTATGTTTCCCTCAGTAGAGTGCATGGCATCACAACTCACCACAACCTCCAACTCTTTTTTTTTTTTTTGTGGAGACAGAGTCTCACTCTATCGCACTCGGTGGAGTGCTGTGGAGTCACAACTCACAGCAACCTTCAGCTCTTGGGCTCAAGCGATTCTCTGGCCTCAGCCTCCCAAGTAGCTGGGACTACAGGTGCCCACCACAGCGCCCGGCTAATTTTTGATGCAGTTCGGCCGGGGCCGGGTTTGAACCCGCAGCCCTCGGTATATGGGGTCAGCGCCCTACTCGCTGAGCCACAGGCGCCGCCCAACCTCCAACTCTTGGACTCAAGCAATCCTCTTGCTTCAGCCTCCTAAGTAGCTGGGACTACAGGCACCCACAATGCCCAGCTATTTTTAGAGACGGGTCTCACCTAAGCTCTGGCTGGTCTTGAACTTGTGAGCTCAGGGCAATCCACCCGCCTCGGCCTCCCAGAGTAAAATCTCCATTCTCTTATGAATTTGTTCTTTTATACATTTTGCTTTGGGGGTGGTGTTTAGGAAATCTTTTCCTAACCTAAGGTGACAAAGATTTTTTTCTTGTTTTCTTTTAGTAGTTTTATAGTTTTTAGGTTTTAGATTTAGGTCTATCATCAGTTTTATGTTTTTTTTTTTTTAATATGATGTGAGTTATGGATTGAAGTTATTTTCTGCATGTGGAAATCCAGTTGTTCCAATGCTGTTTGTTAGAAAGGCTGTTTTTTCCCACTAAATTGCCCTTCCATGTTTGCCCCAAATCAGTTATCTGTTACATCTCTTTTTATTGTATCCATTGACATTCCCAGCTGGATAACAAACTGAAAAGCACCGAAATCTAGTACAACACTTGATGATGTGTTTTTGTCGTGATTACTTTAATAAAACTTTTGGTTTTCTTACTGTAACCTACTTGGAAAGCTTTCCTACTCAAGCATTCTTTCTCCCTTTCTTTTCTCTTTTTGTTTTTTGCTATCTGATGTAAAGTGTGGTGCTAGTGATACTTATGTACTTTGCCCCTTTTAACTAATCTCAAGTACACTTTTTGCTATCTGTCTTGTTAATGACAATTATTTTGCTGGTTTTCCTCTTTGAAAATTCCCAACATAAATCACCCCTTTCATTTTAATTTTTCTAGTTATCTCTTCCCTTTCGTATTCTGAGTAACAAATGGCACCAGAAAGTGTGCCCACTTAAGTTGAAAGCTCCCCGGCGCCTGGGTAGCCTTGGAGAAGTTACCAGGCATACCGAGCTTCAAGGTTCTAATCTTTAAATGGGACTACTAATTTATCTGTCAGGGTTGTTTTCAAATAAAAGATACATTTATAATGTGCTCATTATAAATGAAATGAGGGCGTGTGGAGTGCCTCTCCCCCTCGCCCAGCTCCAGTGCGCTCTGCATAGTCATTCATTTGGAACTGGAGTGCTCAGGCCTCTGCTCTTTGGGGAGGACACCGTCCATCAGGTGGGTGGTTCTGGGGGGCGCTGCCCGTGTAGGTCATCGGGGGTGGGGGAAGGGTGCTTGCTTGTTAACCAGAGAGCTCCCTCATCCTCCACGCTCCGCAGTCCCAGACCTCTCTCTGTCAAGAATCCTTTCTCTCTACTGGGTTTCAGCCTCACCCGCCCTTGGCTCCTCGCCCTGGGCCTGGAAACAGCTCAGATCTCCCCCGACACCGCTGCTCCTACTCACTGTCCGCTTTCCAAGCCAGCTTCTCACAGGGGTTGTCTGTGCTTATGGCTTCTGTTACCTCACCTGCCAACTCCCTCGCCAGCCCAGACCGTTCCTTAGAAGCATTTCATGCCACAGGCACCCATATCTCCATTGCCAAGATCAATGGAACACCTTCAGCCCTAGTATAATGAAGTGTTTTATTATAGGAAGTATTTTGCTGCGTGTTCACACCCCTCTCTCCTGAACCTTCTGTTCTTTGGCATCCCTTTTTCCTTGTGCGTTCTTGTATTTACTCATTCCTTCACAACTGAACTGCTTGCCCTTCCGTGCATCGAGCCATAGCAGAGAATCCAGCACTCAAAGCTCCTGCCACGTGGAGAGCAGTCTACGGGGAGGGTAATACACAAACAAGTAATTCCACACTACTTATGTGACGACAGATGCCTGGAGGCAAAACTACAGTAAGGTGGGGAATTGAAAATGCCTGGAGTGGGCATGGCGGTGTTACTTCGTACGGGGTGGGCAGGAAGTCCTTGCCTACAGGAGCAGAGACGTGGTGGGAACACAAGCTCGGGCGGGGGACACAGTGCAATGCGCCCACGCCCTAACCATGCAGGGGGGGTGAGGCGGCAGGGGAAGTGGGGGGCTTCCTTGCACTGGGGCCTTCCTGGCAGTGACAGAAATCTTGGTTTTTACCGAGTGAGAGACATGGAGGGCCTTGAGGAGAGGAAGGAACAGACTGGCGTGAACAGCGGGGGAGCAGGGACTCTAGAGCTCCGCCTGGGTGAACATCCACGCCCTCCCTATGGGCTCTGTGTCCCTTGCGTGAAATGGGGATAATAATGACAGCTGTCTCATAGGGGTGTTGTGAGGATTGGAGTGAGTTAATATTTGTCAGGAACAGAGCATGGCAGATATAAGCACAAAAATGTTTGCTAAATAAAATGAGGAAAATTGAAAAGGCAAAGCTTGCCAAAGCAGAAAGGCCAGTTAGGAGAGGATTACCATCCGTGCAAGGGGTGGCTTCGCCCCGGTGCTGCAGGTGGAGATGGGGGGGCGGAGGCCCTGTCCTGGCGTGGCTGGAGGAGTGGCTCTACTTTTCTTCCCATCTCTGATCTCCCTAAGTCGCCTTTGTTGTTCTCCTTCTCCCTCTTGACCAGCGGTTCTCCAGTAGAGTGGTACCACTTGGAAATATGTGGGGACATTTGGGGGTAGTCGCAGAGTCTGGGGACTGGGCATTTCTGGTAGTTAGTGGCCAAGGGCTGGGCTGGGGTGCTCAGTGTCCTATGCACTGAAACCCTGTCACTCACCAAGTGCCAGCGGCTTCCTGGTTGAAAAATTCTGCTTTATACCTTTTTCCCACCTGTACCCCGCCCACCAAGGTTTCTTAGCTTCCAGTTCTTGTATGGACAGCAGGGGTCTTGCGGGCTTCCTGATTGTTTTTCTCAAAATGTCTGTTTATGTGTTTTTTTCTGTTTCTTTCTTCTATCTTATCTCTTCTCTTCTTATCTTGCCTCCCTCCCTCCCTCTCCGAGTCCCTACTCCCCTCCGTCCCCCCTCCCCTCCTTTTTTTATGGTGAGAAGTTGCTGAATTTTCATCAGCTTCTGAAAGGAGTCCTATCTGAAGAAGATAAGGAGTCCTATTCTGAGTGATCTCACAGCTTTGGTTTTTCTGCTGCAGCCTGTATGGGGACAGACCCCCACGTCTCTGTTCCTGCAGTTCTCTGCCCTGAGTTCCAGGCCCCTGACTGCTCGACCAGGCAGCAGTTCTTCAGGACCAACATACCGCCTAACTCGGTCCTTTATTTTGTTCCCGGGCATGTGGTCCCATCACCTAGCTTCCTCCCGCTGGTGCCTTTCCTGTGCACACTGCACCTTGACCGATAACTTGAGTCCTTCTGACTTTACCTCCCGGACAGCTGAGGAAATGTCTGCCATCTCCTGTCGTTCACTGCCCCGTTTATCATCTCGTTTAGACCGCTGCCTTAATTGGCCTCCTCACCTGAGACCCATTCTCCCTATTGCCAGATGAGCTCTTGAGTACACACCTCACCGTGTCCCTGACCTGCTCCGCTCTGCCAGTGCCGTGGGGTTGCGTTCAGACTCCATCGTGGCTCACAGCACCTCGAACATCTCAGTCAGGTGGTGTTCTCTGCATTCCCCTGCCCATCGTCATGTGCCAGGCACCAGCAGGACTACAGCAATAAGCCGTCTCATGCCTTGATGCCCAAACATCTGAGCATGCCATTTGATCACATGGAAAAATGGCTCAACCTCTCCTTTTCCTGCCAGAATCCTCCATAGCACTATAACCAAGCTGGCTGACTTTCCCCCTAAAGGAGGAGCTGTCTCCCTTAGGAGCCGATTGTGCCATCTTTCTCTACCTGTGCATACGTAGTTTTTTTATTCTTTTGTCCTGTAATTTTAGAAGCCCTCTACTTCAAACAGGTGAGCTTCTGAGAGGCTCTTCTTAAGCCCATTTGCTCACAAGTTCAAAGTGATCAAGAGGTCTTTAAGCTTCCAGTTCTCAGTGCAGTTCAAGGCGTGTAAGTTGTTTCTTTGAAGCTTTATGACCGGTCATGCCCTTGCTGCTGGATGTTCTGTGGGGCATCTTTTTCTAAAGTGGAGCAGCTTCATGAGTCAGGTGGCTCCTTCATGATTTCTTGGGGCCCTAGGGAGCCCCTCAGTACTCTTTGGTGTCCAGGTTCACCCCTCACCTCTTGAAGCACAGGGGTCTTGGTGGGCTCAGCCCTGGCTGTACTCAGTTTTTCCGTTCGAGAACAATTTCCTGGCCTCCTGAACTATTATAACATTGGGCCAAGTTTCCACCTTTGGCACTGGTCATCCTGTTGCATATGCAAAATGGAAAACTTTTGAAGATTTCCCTTCTGATCTGGTTGGTCATTACTGCTTGTGTTTCATCCTTTGTCCTTCAGGGGTCTTCCCAATCTTCATTCTATATACCAAAAAAAAAAGAAAAGAAAAGAAAAACATTTGTCACCACTCTTGGTTGTTTTTTATGAGCTTTTCTTTTTGTTTCTGTCACACCATGTGTCTTTTTTATTAGCACTTTAAAAATGTACTGTGCTTTTGCAGGGTCAGATATGATTGGGTTGGTACTGTTTGTAAACACCCTTCAAAACATGTATTAAGTACAGCAGACAACATTCATCCTCAGACTCACAAATCACCCAGGTCAAGTTTTCAGAGTTTGGCTCTGGGACTGGTATTTGTTCCCATCTGTGCAGTTATGATTTGAAAGCTCAAACAGTGAGGAGTCCAGATTTGTTTCATGTGGCTTTCCCTGCTAGACTGTGAGTTCTCCTTAAAAGCAGGATCCATGTTATCCACAGACTGCAAGCTTTTTAATGGCAGACACTTGTCCGGTTGTCATTGGAGCCGTGGGCTTGACACAGTTGGTTGTTGAATGAAGTACGGACCCTGCTAAACTGCCTCTGAGCTGTAGCTGTGCAGACTCAAAGAAGAGTTTGAAAAAAACTGACTAAAACATTCATATTACATTGGATGACTGTGGTGATACTGACACCCAGATTGATAAAAATGGAGGTTTTACTTTTCTTTGCAAACACTTCAACAAATAGTCAGTACCTGACTGTTTTCAGGAGACTAACCAAGTTCCGTGGGGGAACACGAGGAAGAATGATGTGGCCTGTGATTTGGGGGAACTTTATTGTCAAACAGTGAAGATGTAGAAGTACGTAAATAATTATGTAGGCAGAATATATAATATGATAAACATATAAGGCACACATAAGGAGAAGAGAGAATGGCTAAAAATCTTATTTTACTTTTGTTATTTGAGACAGAGTCTCACTTTGTCACCTGTGGTAGAGTGCAATGGCATCACAGTTCACAGCAACCTCAAACTCTTGGACTCAAGCGATTCTCTTGCCTCGGCCTCCCTAGTAGCTGGTACTGCAGCACCCGCTACAATGCCCAGCTATTTTTAGAGATGAGGTCTCGCTCTGGCTCAGGATGGTGTAATCTGTGAGCTCAGGCAGTCCACCCACCTCAGCCTCCCAGAGTGCTAGGATTACAGGCATGAGCCACCGTGCCTAGCTGTGGCTAAAAAACTTACAGGGTAAGTTTTTCCCCTGCATTTTCTACAGTAGTACTTATCATAATAAATGTTGGGAATACCTAAACGTTGATATGAGGGCACTGATTAAGTAAATTATGGTGCAGGCACCAGATGGACTGTTACATAGCTGTTATAAGTAACCTTATAACCTGTTGTAGGGAATTTATGGTAATTTGGGTAAATGCTTATGCTTTTTTTGTTGTTATTTTGTTCTCACTCTGTTACCCCAGGCTAGAGTGCCCTACGTAGACTACGATGGCATCATAACTCACAGCAACCTCAAATTCCTAGGCTGAGGCAATCCTCCTACCTCAGCCTCCCGAGCAGGTGGGACTACAATACCCAACTAATTTTTCTATTTTTGGTGGAGATGGTATCTCTTGCTCAGGCTGGTCTCGGACTCCTTCACCTTGCCCTCCCAAAGTGCTTGAATTACAGGCACGAGCCACTGTGCCCGGTCTGCTTTTACTTTTTTGTTGGTGAAATGTCAGAAAATAAAATTATATAGGTACAATTTAATAACAATTTATAAAAAAAAATTATTGTTTTTTTTTGTTTGTTTTATTGTTGGGGATTCATTGAGGGTACAAGAAACCAGGTTACACTGATTGCATTTGTTAGGTAAAGTCCCTCTTACAATCTTTTTTTGCCCCCAAAAGGTGAGGCACACACCAAGACCCCACCCCCTCAAAAAAGTCTTTAAAAAGTGATACCAAAGGAGGGGGGGAAGCACCAGAAGGAAAACACGTTAACATATTGTCATTGCTTTTGACTTCAAGTATGTTGCATGTTTCAAGTGTACGTTTGTACATGTATAAATATACTGTTCACATGTGCATAAGTGTACAGTTCATTGAATTTTTACACTCTAGACATAGCCATGCAACAAATACCTAGATCAAGAAATAGAACGTTATCTATAGGCCCCTGGTATCCCATGGGTTGACTCTTTTTTGTCCCTTCTGTTTATGTACAAATGAAGTCATATAGCACGTACTCTTTGATGACTTCTGCACCCAAGACAGTGCGATTTTCCTATCTTGTAGTTGTAGATGGTTAATTCTTTTTATTTTTTATGAATGATGATACTCTTTCAAAGTCGTAGGTTTTCTAAAATGTCCTATAATTAACATGTATGTTATCATAAAAAAGGTAGCATTTTTTTTTTTTTTTTTTTTGAGTCTTAAAACACCAGAAGTTTATTCTTGGTTCTGGAGGCTACAAGTCTGAAACCAAGATGTCGGTGGGCCCTCCCTTCTCTGATCCTGTAAGGGAGGACCCTTCCCAGCGCTGTCCCAGCATCTGGGAGAGATGCTCTCCCCCAGGGGCCATCTTCATGGTTCTGGTCTCTGCCTCCATCTTCTCTGGCTTTGTTCTCTGTAGCTTACGTTTTTTTAAAGAGGCAAAGGCAAGTTTATTTGTTAAAATGCTTGGGTAGGTGCCGTTGGCCAATTTGGCCAGACTATGGGATGTATAAAGGGGACCCAAGAAGACCCCCACAGGACAGTTGGGGCTGTCCTGTGACAGATGTGGTGCAGTGCGGTGTGAGCTCAGGGTCAGGAGTGCCAGATTCTGTTTGTCATCTCTCAGTCACGGCACATCACTCCAGCCCTTTGATCCTCAGTTGGCTCATGCGTTGGTCAACTGGGTGCGGTAGTATTTTCCTTATAAACTGATCCTGAGAATTAATTTTAGGCACTGAGTTTGTGAGACAGTCTGCCAGACAGTGAGGTTCTTCACTGAAAAATTAAAGTTAGAGAGGAAGGCAGCTCAGGGAGGGAGCCTGCTAAGGTCCGAATATGTGCCCTGTGCCGCCCCCACAAAGTCCATATGTTGACACCTTGACCCCCAAGGTGATGGTCCTTGGAGATGGGGCCTTTGAGAGGTGATTGGGTCATAGGGGGTGGAGTCTTCACAAGTGGGATTCATGTCCTTATAAATAGACCTGGCTAGTCCCTTCTACCATATGAGGACATGGCGAGATAGTGCCTTCCATGAACCAGAAAGCGAGCCCACACCAGGCATCTAGTTTGCTGGCACCTTGGTCATGGACTTGACAGCTTCCAGAACTGTGAGAAATACAACATTTTGTATTTATAAGCTACCCAGTTCATGGTATTTTGCTACAGTAGATTAAATGGACTAAGGCAGGAGTAAGGAATGAGGAAGGGTGTTGTCTGGAAGTGAAAGCAGAGGGGTTTGGGATTAGAGTTTGAGCAAACAGAGAAGTTTTGGGGCAAGCAGCCCTTAAGCGCCCAGGGGGTTGGGGGGTCCCAGGAGAATGGAGTCAGGCTCAGCACGGGGGCTTGGAGAAGCTGGGGCACGGGTGCAGATGGAGTGAGCAGCTTTGCTCCTCGGAAGACTCATGATGTTTTGTTTGAGCCAATATTAATCTAATTTTTCTTGATCATGAAAGTGGAGGAGGTTAAAACAGAAAGCAAAGGGCGGGAGGAAGCGTTCCATTGCTAATCTACAAAGGGAACACTCTGTTTAAGGGAAGGCTCTGATTTACAGTGTGAGCTCTGTAGGAGTCTGCAGTGATTTGGAATATCTTTTTCCAAAGGTATTTACCCAGAAAGGGAGGGCTAAGATTTTAGTTAGCCCACAAAATCTATGAAACAGGGAACTTTTAGTAATGTTGTCTTTCTGTCCTGTCTTGGGAGACATTGAGCAGTACTCTAAGCCTGCATTAATTCTAATGCACTCCCTGCTTTTCCCAGCATAAAATCTGAATGAATAGAAATCGGAATTTCTCTGAATACAGTCTTAACTATAATATTTTAGGTCCTTCAAATTGAACAGGGATCGGGCCCATTCGGGCCATCCTGGAAACCTGTTCCTCAGGGACCGTGTTGTTCCTAGGGGAGCGATGCTCAGACACAGGGGACTGCCAGGGCCCCGAGCCCCGGTCCCTCCCCAGCCCAGCACCAGGGGAGCCCACACAGGCAGGTTAGCTATTCCTAGATGATTTGCATTGGCTGATTGGGCAGTGCCTTCATTCATCAGTGACTCATGCAGACAGTATCTATTGAGTGCTTGTGAGCTGGATGTACAAAACCAAAAGAACCAATCTTATCTTTCAGATACTTGGTTAGTAGGAGGTGCCTTTAGACAGATAGTTTTTTGAGTATGATAACAGATCAAATGGAGAGGCAGGTTCTTGGGCTGGGGTTAGACGTGAATGCTTCTGGAAAGATCTTCCTAAGTCCACCTGTGGAAATCAGGGGCCGTTTTAAGAGGAAAGTTCACTCTTGAGCTAAGACCTCGGGATGTAAAGGCATTTTTCTGGGACGGCACTGCACATAAATAAAGCAATGTGCACAAAGGCACAGGCTGTAAGGAGAATGGTCTACTGGAGAACTGGAAGTTGTCTCTTTTATTTTCTTTTTAAAAAATGTTTTCTGACCCCTTGCCCCCCAGACATAGTCTTAATATTGTTAAAGTTAGGTGTGCAGTGGGGCAGGGGTGTGGATGGAGTTGAAGTTAGGAGTCATCACTGCCTCCCCCCAATTGCTGCCCTAAAGTTTGTTTCCATTTGCTTCATACTTACTAGTGATCTTGTAAGCTTGGTTGTGGGGCACAGTTTTTTATTTGTCCTGAATTAAGATGTCTACTTATTCAGGTTGGACATAGGGAAATATTGGGATTGCTTTAGGATTAACTTAGAGTACTTCCAGGGTCTTTCAGTGTCGTGTGTGGAACTCACCTTGTTTATAGTCACTCCAAAAACGCCCAGAGCACATGCTGTGTTGAAGGAAAGGTACTTGTAGTGGTTGGTGTTACAAAGATAAGTAATGGCCTCTGCCTTTTAAGATGCTCAACAGTCCAGCAAAGCAAGAATTGAATTTTTAAAACACCCTGTTACAGAAATAAACATAAACGTAACAGGACAGAGGAAGGACTTATTCTGTACCATGGTAGGAAGCAGAGAAGGCTATTTGGAAGGCAGGACAGGCTGGACGCGGTGGCTCATGCCTGTAATCCTAGTACTGTGGAAGGCCGAGCCCGGTGAATTGGCTGAGCTCAAGGGTTTGAGACCAGCCTGACCAAGTCGGGCAGCCTCCCCTGAGCAAGAGTGAAGCCCCATCTCTGAAAATTGCTGCGTATTGTGGTAGGGGACTGTAGTTCCAGCTACTTGGGAGGCTGAGACAAGAGAATGGCTGGAGCCCAAGAGTTGGAGGTTGCTATGAGCTTTGATGCCACGGCACTCTACCAAGGGCCACAATAGACTCCATCTCAAAAATAAAAATAAATAAAAAATAGTAGAAGGCAGGACATACTAATGAAGGACCAAAGGACCAGAGACATGATGTGCCTGGTGGGCAGTGTGTAGAGGTGGCTGAGAGGTGATGGGGACTCTGAGACGAGGCCAGAGGACCACGGTGGAGGCTGGCCCAGAACTGTGGATGTGGAGAGTATCTTTGGGGATACTTGATCACAGCGTCTAGTGTCAGCATGGGATGTGCTGCTGGGAGTAGGGAGTCGATGGGGCTGAGACCAGGGTGGAGGGTCTTACCTGTTGCAGTGAGGAATGTGGACTTTATTCCAAGGCACTAGGCTTTTAGGAACACGTCTTTTACTGGCTTCTCCTCCTCACCCAGGTGCACCCCACGTGTTACCCCCAGTCTTAACATGGAGACTGGCTCTCTCCTGATTTTACCTGGATCACCAAGAAAGTTGTGATTTGGGTCTAGAATTTTAAGATGTTTCCCTAGTTCACAGATGATGGGAGTTTGCCCACACTGTCATGTATGTTTTTTTTTCCATTTGGGAAACAGCCTTCTTAGTTACATCTCTTTCATTCACCTGATCATTTTGATTTCTTTTTTTCTGGAAATAATCAGCTCAAATCATTGATCAAGATTTTATTCTTGATCTCATATTTAGCGGTAAAATTGGTTTCTGTCTTTCAGGTATTCAGCAAGCTAACAGTTTAGGGTGCCCTGCGTATATACTAATTTGGCAATATGACTTGCCAGCTTAAGTGCTCAAATTAAAATAGAGTGGAACCTCTTTAAGTTGACCCCTAAGGGACTGTAACAAACTAGGCAACCCACAGGTGGTCCACTTAAGGAACTGGGCCTACTGTACTGAAATGTGCGTGGTGCACGTCCAGTCAGCTGAAGGAGGTGGGTAACATAGGGTGGTTGTCAGCTAGACAGGTCCTATTCTATTTGTAAGACAGAAAGGGTAACAGAGTTGGCCTGTTAAAAATCACTGAAAGGCAGCAGTAAGGTCAAAGGTAGGAGTGTTTATAATTAAGGGCCATTGACATCTGATAGCCTGTGGAATTCACATGGAGCCGTGGTGGTGTTGACACAGGAAGACACTCGGGAGGTCACTGCACCAGATCCTCTTTCAGAGAACTGTCATTGAAGGACAGAAGAGGAAAATCATATTGTTTGTGGTAGAATGGGGTGAAGGACTTGCGACACTTCTCTGAAAATCGGTGCTGGTTCCCTGTTGCTGGGAGGGTCGGGCTGGTCCTTTTGCCTACTGGCTTATCTGGGCCAAGCGAATGCACTTCAGTGGCGTTGCTGTGTCGTTATATTAATGACAATGAGTTTCGGGCCTGTCACGGAAACAGAGGTGGAGCTCTTTTAGCTCTGTTGATAAAAAAACATACAATAGATTCTAATTGAATATGCAGAAGCTTCTGAAATCCGATAAAGAGAGCTGATCTGGACCACATTGTTTAATTCTAAGATGAAATGAAGTTATCTTTGAGCCCCTAAATGACTAGGATTGGGCTTAGATATAACACCTTTATATATCATGGAATTCAGATTGGCCAACTTGACACCTAAGAAAAATGCTTGCAGTGGTCCCAAAGCCTCCACATGCCCTGTGTTTATCAATTCTTACTTGATCTTATGTTAATGAGACATACTACATAGAATGATGTTAATGATGATATTATTTATGGTAGTAGTAAGCATTGCTCATCTCGTTTCCAGAGCAGGGTGTTGTAGGTTTTGCATGTCTTACACGTGGGTGTCCCTGGGGAGGTGCTGTACCAGCCGCAGAATGCCAGCCAGGAGGTCAGACACATGGACCCAGAAAGCTAACGTCCAGGAGAGAGGCAGGACACTGCAGGGCAGCACTGTTCTATTTCACAGCGTATGTTGAAAAGGTTGTCAATGGTACACGTGGTTATGGTGCTTTAGATTTTTCAGATTCTTTTCACTTATTTTCAGGCATTTGACTTGTCAGCAAACCTCAGGAATGGTAGGCAAAACATCATTCACATTTTCTGTGCGGTTGAGTCACAGAAAGATTGTGCCATTGAGTTATTTAACCAATCATTCTTCCACAGTCAATATGGTCACACCCAACTCCTTGGTGTCTTTTTTGAGAGAATGGGTAGATACTGGTATCCACCAAACAAGCTTAAAGCAGGTAGGGGTTAAGCTCCTAATGGGCTGTCTCACAGCCTTACTTCTGGGCTATAATGTAAGCAAGTTTCTGACTAACCTACTGCACTTACGGATAATTTTTAGGTAAGCATTTACTAGCAAGTAGCACAAAGTTTGTACAACTTAGAATTTCTAAGTTCCACGAAGGCTGAGATCTATGTGTTTTTTGGGCGTTCAACATACCTTTCAAGGTTTATTCAAAGCACACACAGTAGCAAGGCAGAGGACAGACTCCAGATGTGTGGTCTTCTGGTTGCCGTTAGGGATGCAGGTATCACGAGATTATTAGACACCATTCATTCACGTATGGGGTGTCTCTAAAACATTTTGTCAAGCCCACACATCCAGTCCTTTAATTTCACCAGTGTGTTCCTGTTTCTAACACTCATCATGCTATAGCAAGCTGCTGATTTCACCGAAGAAAATCCACCCACGAGGCTCATGAGTAAAGTGACCTCAAAGCATTTGTAGTAAGCACCTCCCGTGTGAGTAGAGCCCATCAGAATCAACCTGGACGGTGTGTTCGTGTGTTCTTCACACAGCTTCCCCAAAGTAATGTCACAGTGTCACAGGTGTTTATTCTAAAATAGCTCACAAAGTAAGCTGCAGATACTGAGAAACATCTGCACACTTGTTATGTAGGAAGTTTACATACATTCTTGCGTTTTCTCTTTAATAAAGAAACGACATTAGTTTTATAGGATACCTTAACAGAATGTGGAGAGCAGGTTTGTAGTGATGTTATTTATGCCCATGTTAATGCAGCATACACAGGCCATGTGCATATTGTATCTGTTCAGTGCATATTTGCATATGGATCACCCTCATAAAGCTCAAAGACCGAGTGAGTTTCGTGTGTAGTTTACCTATCCTAAAAAGAAATAGGTGGTACATGTACACCGTGGAATACTATGCAGCCTTAAAGAAAGAT
>CAUYON010065127.1:0-14636 GCA_963573935.1 Arctocebus calabarensis
CCCTAGTAGCTGGGACTACAGGCGCCCGCCACAGCGCCCGGCTATTTTTTTGTTTTGCAGTTCGGCCGAGACCGGGCTTGAACCCGCCACCTTCGGTATATGGGGCCGGCGCCCTGCTCGCTGAGCCACAGGAGCCGCCCTGCTTTGTTTTATTTTTATGTAAATTTTACTTATATATACACACATTTTTTGGCTAAACTACTTGAATATATAATTTACAGGTGTTGTGATATCTTGTCCTTAAATATTTCAGCATCTATCTCTGTTTTTTTTTTTTTGAGACAGAGTCTCATTATGTCACCCTCGGTAGAGTGCTGTAGCATCACAGCTCAAGCAACCTCAAACTCTTGTGCTTAAGTGATTCTCTTGCCTCAGCCTCCCAAGAAGCTGGGACTACAGGCATCTGCTACCACGCCTGGCTATTTTTCGTTGCAGTTGTCATTGTTGGTTAGCTGGCCTGGGCTGGGTTCAAACCTGCCAACATTGGTGTATGTGGCAGCATTGTAACCACTGTGCTACAGGTGCCAAGCCTCAGCATCTATCTCTTAAAAAATAATATTCTCCTACATGCTATCTCCAAATGCTATTATCTCATCTAAGAAAATTAATAGTAATTTCCTCATATTACCTAATGCCTAATCTGTATTCAAATTTCCACACTTGTTCCTCAGATGTAATTTTATTGTTCAATTTTAGGACCAGGATCTAGTCAGGATTCAGGCATTGTGTTTGATTATGTCTCCTTTTACTCTTTTTAATCTAGAACAGTTCTTCTGTTTTTTTGGGGTTTTTTTTTGAGACAGAGCCTCAAGCTGTCACCCTGGAGTGAGTGCCATGGCATCACAGCTCATAGCAACCTCCAATTCCTGGGCTCAAGCGAGTCTTCTGCCTCTGCCTCCCAAGTAGCTGGGACTGCAGGTGCCCGCCATAACACCCGGCCATTTTTTGGTTGCAGCCGTCATTGTTGTTTGGTGGGATGGGCTGGATTCGAACCTGCCAGCTCAGGTGTATGTGGCTGGCGCCTTAGCCCGTTGAGCCACAGGCACCGAGCCCCTTCTGTTTTTTATTTTTTAAAAAGTGACATTTCCTTTTTGAAAGAGGCTAGGCCTATTTTCTTATAGAATGTCCTATATTCTGAAGTCATCAGAATGTGCTTAAGTTTAAATAGTGTTATTTATGTATTCCTCATGATAAAGACAAATTTAGCCTATGAAAAATTAACCTTCAGAAGTTAACATATAGTATTTTGTTTAATGAGTATTTACATTTAACTTTACTCTCCTAAATCCTGTTTGTTCCATTTGTTTGCATTATTAACAATCTGTTGTTTTGGATCTGAGCTCCCAAAATAGTCACATGATGATCTTTACTATTGAAATCTGGACGTCCTTATACCTTATCCAGGTTCATCAGGGTGTCAAAGGATTTGTCCTGGATGCCACAGATGGCAGGGGCATACTAAATGCCACCATTAGTGTTGCCGAAATTAATCACCCAGTAACTACTTACAAAAGTGGAGATTACTGGCGTCTCTTGGTTCCCGGAACTTATAAAATCACAGCATCTGCTCGAGGGTGAGTAACTGAATGCTTTGAATTGAGTGCTTGAGGATAAGACACACATGGCTTTATTCTGAAAGATAATTACCAGAAAGTCTTAGAGAGTCTGCTAAGCAACCTTGAATTTAATGCTGGGCAGTTTAGAGCTGGGTACACCTTTAACTCTCCTCTAGTGACAGAGTGCGTATACAACCTGCCAGTGTAAGAAATATGTGAAACGGCTCCGTGCCTGTGGCTCAACGGGCTAAGGCGCCAGCCACGTACACCTGAGCTGGCGGGTTCGAATCCAGCCCGGGCCTGCCAAACAACAATGACGGCTGCAACCAAAAAATGGCTGGGCGTTGTGGCAGCGCCTGTAGTTCCAGCTACTTGGGAGGCAGAGGCAGGACACTCGCTTGAACCCAGGAGTTGAAAGTTGCTGTGAACTGTGATGCTACCGCACTCTATCCAGGGTTACAGCTTGGGGCTCTGTCTCAAAAAAAAAAAAAAAAAATAGAAATATGTGAAACTATGCACTTGGGAGAGTGACTTTTCTTTTAACCCTCCTCTTTTCTGATCACTTGTCCCCTGTCCACAGCGTCTACAGATAAAAGCCATAGTGAGTGATTTCCTTCACTAGTGTTAACCATTCTGGGAAACAACTAGTAGTTGGCAAACAAAAATAAAACAGAAGAAACACTCCTGTTTTGCTGCATACTTCTAGTCATGTTGTCCAGTAAATGCCACTACTTTACACTTGTACCCTTTTATAAAGCCTTTAAAGCTCTTCTAGGTTGGGAACAGTGGCTCACACTTGGTAGCACTTTAGGAGACTAAGGTGGGAGAATCACTTGAGGGTTGGATTTTGAGACCAGCCTGGGCAATATAGTGAAACCCCATCTCTAAAACAAATTTTTCTCTCTCACAGATACTAATTTTTTTTTTTTTTAAAACAGAGTCTCACTATGTTGCCCTTGGTAGAGTGCTGTAGTGTCACAGCTCACAGCAACCTCAAACTCTTGGGCTGACTTAAGTGATTCTCTTGCCTCAGCCTCCCAAGTAGCTGGGACTACAGGTGCCCACCACAATGCCTAGCTATTTTTTTGTTGTGGTTGTCATTGTTGTTTAGCCTAAGCCGGGTTCAAACCTTCCAGCTCCAGTGTGGCGGGAGCTTTTCTCTCCTCTGTATGCCCTTAACTTTGGCATTGGTGGTGACAGCACACAGCATGTACTGTGGCGGCTGGAGCTCTAACCGCTGAACTATAGGCGCCAAGCCGACACTAATGTTTTTTTTTTACAGTTGCACATTTGCCTTAGTGCTTCCGTGCAGTTTTGTTCTTATTGTCAGCTCTCTGTGACCATTTTCATCTTTCTACAGAGTTTCTTTCCATACAGATTTATTTATAAAGAAAGAAAAAATGAACTTACAACCTTTTGAGGGGGAAGAATTTGTGAACAGCTTAGAATGGTAGGGCAGCGCCTGTGGCTCTTTGAGTAGGGCGCCGCTCTGTGTACTGAAGGGGCAGGTTCAAACCCGGCCTCAGCCGATCTGCAAAGCAGAAAAACAGCTGGGCGTTGTGGCAGGCTCCTGTAGTCCCAGCTACTTGGGAGGCTGAGGCAAGAGAATCGCCTAAGACCTGGAATTGGAGGTTGCTGTGAGCTGTGTGGTGCCATGGCACTCTACTGAGGGCAATAAAGTGAGACTCTGTCTCTACAAAAAAAAAAAAAAAAAAAAAAGAATTGTAACCAACTGACTGTTTAATTAGAAGCTTATTTTTGTAGTTTTCTTTTTTATGTTTTGATAAGCATAGCTGTTAACCACAGGATATTTTCCTGTATCCCTACTATGTAACTTATTTCTGAAGAGTTAAGTTTGAATACCTCTTGAAGAAAGGGCAAGTACATGGAAACACTTACGTTATTACCTTTGTAAAAATGGTTTTCAAATACCTAGTGATACATAAATGGGTGGGTTAGAACCTCACTCTAATGAGTAATGAAGTCTGTTCTGTTATTCTTCCGTTTTGGCAGAGTATTAGGTAAACTAAAGCAGCAGGGGATCGGAGAAGTAGGGCAAGAGTGATTTGTTTGGTAGAGAATATCCTAGTTGAGTGCCTTTCAGACTTTTCTACCCATATACCCTGAGGGCAGACAAGTGCACTCAAATTCCAGAGAACTGGAAGTATCCACTATAAGCACTAACTGTCTTTTCAAAGTCATATATTTAATCTTAAAAACTCATTCATATTTTAGAGTATACTCATTCTCGTTCTTTAGGTATTAAGAAATCATAAATCATTCAGTTAAAATTCTGATCCTTTAAAAAAAAAATAATAAAGGGTGGTACCTGTGGCTCATCAAGTAGGGCGCCGGCCCCATATAGTGAAGGTGGCGGGTTCAAACCCGGCCTCTGCCGAAGTGTAAAACAGAAAAATAGCCAGGCATTGTGGCGGGTGCCTGTAGTCCCAGCTACTTGGGAGGCTAAGGCAGGAGAACTCCTTGCCTAAGCCCAGGAATTGGAGGTTGCTATGAACTGTGTGACGCCACAGCACTCTACCGAGGGCGATAAATTGAGACTCTGTCTCTACAAAAAAAAAAAAAAAAATTTTTTTTTTTACCCTTTAGGAAGTGTACCACATTTATCCCAAGGATCCATGTGTCTTCCACACACCTCTATTTTCTAGGGCTTGGGTTCTCTAGCTTAAGTGTGGCTCTCATCTATTTCCTTTATTGTAGGTATAATCCAGTTACCAAGAATGTGACTGTGAAGAGTGAAGGTGCTATTCAGGTCAACTTCACACTTGTTCGATCCTCAACAGATTCAAACAATGAATCAAAGAAAGGAAAGGGGGACAGCGTCAGCCCTGAGGAGAACAGTGATCCGACTACCAAGGAGTTTGAAGATTTGATTAAAGACCTTTCAGCTGAGAATGGTTTGGAAGGCCTCATGTTACCCTCCTCCTCAAATCTCGCTCTTTATAGATACCATTCATACAAAGATTTATCAGAGTTTCTGAGAGGACTTGTAATGAACTATCCACACATTACAAATCTTACCAAGTAAGTGTCACCTTCTTGCTGTCTGTCTTGTCTTGTCTTTTCTTTGTATGTTAAGAGGGTATATTCAGCATTAGCCATGTTGAATAGTTCCTGTGATTTGTTTAGAAATATTTGGGAAATTAATATATAAAGAGTTGGAGTTTATTTTGTGACAGATATTTGCTTGGAGAACTTTCTGACAGTGAATTTTGGGAACTTGTATGAGAAACAATGGAGAAGAATTGCTTATTAGATTACAAATATATAACCTGTGTCTTTCAGAAATGCAAAATTGCTTTCCTGATAATTACTTTGACTGATTTTAAAACTTTTTATTTCTCAGCTGCAGATCTATGGTCTAGTTAAATATTGCTTATTTGATTTTATTTTGCTGGAGGTAAACGAAGAATTTGGAATTATCAGTGCATCTGTCAGGAATCATGTGTGACCTTTTTTCAAATTAGAAAATAAAGCCCAGGGCGGCGCCTGTGGCTCATCGAGTAGGGCACCGGCCCCATATACCGAAGGTGGCGGGTTCAAACCCGCTCTTGGCTGAACTGCAAAACAGAAAACTAGCCGGGCATTGTGGTGGGCGCCTGTAGTCCCAGCTACTTAGGAGGCTGAGGCAAGAGAATTGCCTAAGCCCAGGAGTTAGAGGTTGCTGTGAGCAGTATGACGCCACGGCACTCTACCAAGGGTGATAAAGTGAGACTCTGTCTCTACAAAAGAAAAAAAAAAAAAAAAAAAACAACTAGAAAGTAAAGCCCAGTTGCTGTCAATTTCTGTACTCTAGTCTCTGTTCACAGATTACCTGAAGCTTTAGGAACATGGAGGAAAATAGGCAGTCCTGGCTCATGTAAAGCTGATGGCTGAGACAACCTTTACTTTCACTTTCTGGGGCTTCTCCTCACTGTTTCATTGTTAGGACACTTTAAGTCTTGTTAGTTATTCCATAGTTATTTCTATGAGTTTTTGATTCCTATGCTTTGCCTATTGTAAGTAAAGTCTTCACACTTTGCCATGAGCTTATAGTTCTCTACTGCATACCTCATGAACATTGGCTAGCCTTTTACCTTCTTTCTTCATTGGTTCTTTTAATTCTACCAGAAAATTTAGCCTCTTAAATTCTGACATATAATATTCATAGATGCAAAGAGTGATATTTACTTTGGCAATACCAATTACCTGTCTTCCTCAACTGATTATTTTTTCTGCCTACTTCAGGTTCTAATATCATATGTCTCAGTGCCATAGAAAGTTTATAGACCCCCAAATGGACATCATTTTACTATTTACTTCATTTTTTTTTTTTTTTTAGCATTCTAATTCAAGATCTACTGTTTAGTTAAATACTGCCTCAAAATATGACATACTTGCCTATGGTATAGGGTACAAGACGGTTTTAGGTGATATACCAGCAGGCACTAAGTATCATTGAATGGCAGGATGAGAAAGCAATAATTTTTCTATTAATCTTTCTCAGTTGAATGCTAATATATTTTTCAATCTAATTTTTTTTTTTTTTGAGACAGAGCCTCAAGCTGTCACCCTAGACAGAGTGCTATGGCATCACAGCTCACAGCAACCTCCAATTCCTGGGCTCAAGCAAGTCTCATACCTCTGCCTCCCAAGTAGCTGGGACTACAGGCGCCCGCCACAACGCCCAGCCATTTTTTGGTTGCAGCTGTCATTGTTGTTTGGTGGGCCCGGGGGCTGGATTCAAACCTGCCAGCTCAGGTGTACGTGGCTGGCGCCTTAGCCCGTTGAGTCACAGGCGCTGAGCCTTTCAATCTAATTCTTAAAAACCTCCCTTGTGTTAAAGAAAGGTCATAAATATACACTTAATATATATTCAAGTATTTCTGCCATAAAAATTTGAGTTAGTTTAAAAAATCTATTAACTAAATAGTAGTATAGGTGACAGAAGATAGGGCAAATATTGTGAAAATGGTACAAGAATGACTGAATTTGGAGGAATGCTAAACTAAATCATAATCTTTCGTAAATCCAATAATGTCTTCTATTTGACTTTGATAAAGAAAAACTAATTTTCTTAAGTTACATTGTTTCAATGATTAATCTTTAAAGAGTTCCTAAAGCTTTTCTTATTTCATTTTCATTTCTATTTTTAAAGTTCATAAATCAGCATTAATATAATGCTTGATTACTTGCTGACTTTTTGTTTTTTTGTTTTTTGAAAGTTTGGGACAGAGTGCTGAATATCGTCACATTTGGTCCCTCGAAATCTCCAATAAGCCCAACATATCTGAGCCTGAAGAACCAAAGATTCGTTTTGTTGCTGGTATCCATGGAAACGCTCCAGTTGGAACAGAACTGCTTTTGGCTCTGGCAGAATTTCTCTGCCTGAACTACAAAAAGAACCCAGCTGTTACCCAAGTAGGAAAATAGCCTATGTTGACATGCTTTAAAAGGAAAAAGCTCAGTGATACACTGATATCAGGACACCATTTTAAAAGTTTTTAAATTCTTCTTAGATTTTACACAGAGACCCTTTTAGTACATTATAAACTTTGCTTTTTGAAAATGAACCACCATTATAGTATATCCTCATTATTAACAGTTTCTTTCTATTATATTCCTTTGTATATATTAAGAGGCATAGAGGAAAAAAAAAAACTAAAAATTTACATTCAATCCTTTGCTCCTTTATTTAATAATGAAGCTACTCTTCAAATCTTTACTCACAGTTCTGTACTTACTAACTTGAGGTATATCCATTCTTGGTTACTTGTAGCTAAGACCCTATACTAGTGGAAGAGGCAATGTGGCATTGTCTACTTTAGCCATCCGTGACTACGAAAGAGAACTTTGATCCAGAGGTTTGGTCATGTATGATTAAGCAGCCCAGTTCTATGTTATCTCAGAGAGAGGAGGGAGAGAGTGCGTCCTTCTAAGACACTCACGAATTGACCAGATTTTTAGTGGAACACTCACTAAGTCCATAGTGAACTTAGGAAAGGGGTAAGAGCTAATATTTGTTGGACAAATACTGTGTGTCAGATGCTAAACCAAGTACTTTATGTATGCCACTAATTTAATTTTCAATTCTGTGATAAATTATCTGTATTTTATAGATGTGGAAACCGAAACAGAGATACTCATTAACTTTTAGGAAGTTCCACAGCTCGTAACTGGTAAAACTAGAATTTAAACCCAAGTGTGTCTCACTCTAAAGCCCCATGAAATTTTGTTACATCATTCTGCCTCCTCCAAAAGAAATTTGGAAAGAATTAATGTCATGATTAGGATTAGAAGGGACCTGTGTGATTTAGGGAGATGAACTTAGATTTGATCAAAAATTATTTTACCATCTTCAGCCAAGCAAATTCTGTTGACTTCTTCACTTGAGTAGCAAATAGTATGTCAGAGAGCTGGGCGTATTTCGGGAGGCTGAGGTAGGTGGATTGCCTGATCTCAGGAGTTTGAGACCAACCTGAGCAAAGTGAGACCCCATGTCTACTGAAAAATATAGAAAAATTAACTGGGCATGTTGGCATAGGCCTATAGTCCTAGCTGAGACAGGAAGACTGCTTGACGCCAGGAGTTTGAGGTTGTTGTGAGGTAGGTGGAGGCCACACCACTCTAGCCAGGGCAACAGAGCTAGACTCCGTCTCAAAAAAAGTACATTATTTTATAAAAATCTAACTACTATGTCCTTAATAATTTCAAAAAATTAAAACTATTTGTTAGAGTTAGGTAACCTTTTAATGACTTTGTTGTGTCTGCTTTTTGTTGGAAAGCATTTGAGTATTTGGTTGCAGCATAGAGGTCCACAGATTCAGTTGATAAGTTGTTTGTGACCTTAGGGCATTTTGATTTGGGTGGTAAGGAGAATGTAAATTTGTAGCACTAGTGGTTGAAAAGCAAGGAAGCATTTTGGGGGCTTGTTGCTGAAGGTATGGGTATTCTACTGAATTTTTCCATATTTCAATTGAATCTTAGAATCAAACAATGACTTTAAAATGTCATCTATTGAGAACTCAATTTCATCTGTAGTTCTTTAGGTGTCTTGGTGATATCAACTAGGTGAGTCTGAAATGCTAACTTGAGTGCGATGTCATGATTCTCAAAGTCAGTGCACCTTTCATTCTATTCTCCAAATAATAGATCTATAGCAGCTGCATATTCTTCAGATGATTTGCATGTAGCATTTTCCTCATCAGTGGCCTTTGCTAACTGGGGAAAATGTTCATCTGAAATTTCCTTTTGAAGAAGAAGTATTTTGAAAAAAGATAGCTTTTTTGAAATGCTTGGATTTGTTGCCACATATCATGTATAGACTTAGTTTTACCTTGCAAAGAAATATTCACATCATATTTATTTCACATGATATTACACAGAAATGCTGCATTTCTTCGGAAATCTTCTTTCGATAATTCACAAATATGCTGATTTTTCATAAAATTTAACCATCTGTTCTTATAGAGATAAAAATTTGGCTAATATCTGTCCCTGCGATAGCTGATATGCTTTAGAATGATTGATAGAGCAAATCTACACTGAATACCTCATAGTTCAACTTTAGTATGTTAAAAATTGAGGATGCCGCGTTGTATTATGCATAAACACAGTTAATAATATTTGTGACTTGTTGCAAAATGTCATTTAAACTAGCACAGAGATTTTGCTGATGCAAAGAAATGAGAGCATCTGGATCTCTTAATGCTTTTTTTTTTTAATCTGTGCAATAAACCCTTACTGTTTTCCTGCCATGGAAGGTGCACAATCTATCTATACACTCAGTTAATTTACTAAATTTAGTCCAACATTATGACATTTGTCTTGAAAGTTGCTGAAGATATCTCTTCCTTATGTTCTGTTCACAAGTGTGCCCAAAGTGAGTAACTCTTCGTAGCAGAAAAAAAAAAATCTTCTGTTATGATCCAAATGAAGTATAAAATCTGCACCAAATCAGTAGCATTAGTTGATTTATCCAAAGCAATTGAATAATATATATTTTCCTTTTGAGGCATTGCATGAAGTTGTTCTGTGAAGTTGAGGGCAAATTCATGCTGCCAGTCATTATCGTTCTTCTTGAAAGAGATTGTGGTTTATATTTTGAAACATTATCAGGGTCTAAGCATCCCACAACTTTGGCAATGCATTCATTCACAATTTTTCCACCCGATTGGCTTCCCCCCCACTTTTTTTCCAGGTTCAATGGATACTTTTAATGTTTATTTAACAGATCATGGACTTTGTCTCCCTACTTTCAACTGGAATTCATCTTGTTTCCATGCTGAGTAGTGAAACAGTGACAAAGCTAATCAGAATAAGCTACTTCAAAAAGAGAAGGAAGCTAACTAACACAACTCACTTTCTTTTAACAGGCCAAATATAAATATTTGCACTCTAGAATGCACAATGGTTTAGTCACTAAGAAATTCAAACAGGATCTTGAAGAATATAGGCAAATCCAGGGTACAGTAAAGATGAGTTGAGATGCTAGCAACTGTTTATAAGTTCCTGGCACTGCATCTCTTGGACAATAGCTAAATCTTGACGTGAAGGAGGTTTCAGCTAATGCCAAGTAGAGATGCAGAACACACTAAGTTGACTTAGCGGCTGTGCACAGGAACCAAAAGGCAGGAAAGTACTAAATATTGCTGAGGTCTCCACCCCAGGAAGGACTTTACCTTCCAGGAGCTCTAAACTGGCACCACCCCCAGTGCTCACATGGCTGACTTTATCCTCCATGTTCCATTTGGCACAGCCAGTGGCAGTGTCTCCACCCCCTATGATGGTGATGCAGCCTCTAGAAGTGGCTTTTATGACCTCATCCATGAGGTCTTTGGTTCCTTGGACAAAAGCTTCCCATTCAAATATCCCTACAGGTCCGTTGCATACAATCTGCTTAGCCCTAGAGACGGCTTCAGCAAACTTCTTGCTGCTCTTAGGACCACAGTGGTATGCCAGAATCCACAGTGGCTTGGCCAGTCATGGCATTCTCATCAAACTTGTCAGCAGTAACAAAGTCAATGGGCGAGGTGATTTTCACACCATTTTTCTCACCTTTGGACATTAGGTCTTTGACAATCTTGGCTCCTTCTTCATCAAACAGAGAAGTGCCAATCTTCATTTTGTTGAGCACTTTAAGGAAGGTAAAAGCCATTCCACCACCAATAATCATTTCATTGACTTTGTCCAGCATATTATTGATCAGCTGGATCTTGTCTGTAACTTTAGCTCTGCCCAAGATGTCTAGGAAGGGCTCTCCAAGGCCTTGGCAAAGTATTTCAGTTCCTTCTTCATCAAAAAACCACCAGCCTTCTCTGGCAGATTAACTCCCACCATGGAGTTGTGGGCTCGGTGAGCAGTGCCAAAAGCATCATTGACATACACATCCCCTAGCTTGGAAAGTGAAGCTTCAAAAGCTTATATTTTGGCTGGCTCAGCTTTAACTTTGTTCCCCGAAGCATCTTTTCCCTTCCCTTCTTCCTCCACATGAAAGCGGAGGTTTTCTAGCAGGATGACAGACCCAGCAGCTGGGTTGGTACAGGCTTTCTCCACCTCTAGACCTACACAGTCCTTCAAGAACAGAACATACTTGCTAAGCAAAGATTTGAGTTCTATGGCAACTGGCTCTCAGGAATATTTGTCAGGCGTGAAGACACCGTCAGGCTGGCCCAGATGGCTCATAAGTACAACTGATGTGGCTCCACTGTCCAAGCAGAATTTGATGCTTGGACTACAGCTTTGATCCTTTGGTTGTTTGTTATCTGGTTGTTCTTCACGGGAATGTTGAAGTCCACTTTCATAACAACCCGCTTCCCCTTCATGTCCAGCTTGTCCAGAGTCTGTGTGCTAGAAAGAGACATTTTGGCAATACAGTGCGTGTGAAAGGCTGGAGAGACTCCATGGCTTCCCTTTTTATCCTGAGTTTGTAAGTTGCTTCAGTGGCATTATTTCCAGGCCTATTGTCTCTTGAAAGAATAGTCTTTGCTTTTGTTTTTTATTTTTTAATTTCTGCAATACAACCTTTTGTGCCTCTCCCTGTAGTTTAAAATATTTGTGGTCCTTATGAGTGTTACAATGCTGATGAACATTGAATTTCTTTTTTTTTTTTAAGTGAAAGTAGATGCTTAGTACAGAATAATTTTTTCTCTTAATTAAATGTTTTAAACAAAAAATTATAATACCATGAACTGACAATGACCTGGTAGCATGCACATTCTTCAGGCTGGAGAGGTATGTTTGTTCTTGATGAATTTACATATAATAAATTCTTCTGACATTTAAGTCCAAAATGTATGTATGAATTGCCTTGACATGATTAATCATTTAAAGTAAAATATAAACATAAGGGCAATTGGCTCGGCGCCTGTGGCTCAACAGGCTAAGGCGCCAGCCACGTACACCTGAGCTGGTGGGTTCAAATCCAGCCCGGGCCGCCAAACAACAATGACGGCTGCAACCAAAAAATGGCCGGGCGTTGTGGCGGGCGCCTGTAGTCCCAGCTACTTGGGAGGCGGAGGCAGGAGAATCACTTGCGCCCAGGAGTAGGAGGTTGCTGTGAGCTGTGATGCCACAGCACTCTACCCAGGGGGACAGCTTGAGGCTCCGTCTCAAAGAAAACCAAAAAAAAAACCATAAGGGCAGTTTAAACACTGGTTTTAATCTATATAAGTCAGTTTAAGGTCAATGATTAGAGACCTATATTAAAAACAACTGAGGTCAAAAATTCTTTAGGAAGCAACCCTGTACTGATATACATTTGAAGATCAAGGACTAAAAACTACTCTCAATGAATACTATTAAGCAAAGGATGTATAACATCCATCATGCGTCTGTTTCAAAAACAGCATGTTTCCAAAATTATACATGTCTTTAAAAATAGACATCACAGTATTAATAACTGTAGAGATGCCATTAGGATGAGTTCCAGAATATGCTTTTCACAAAGCATCCCTGAGTCGACTGTTAAGGGCTCCATTGGAATCGTGGTACTTAGGACCATCTTCTTTGGTTTAATTGGTTGTGCATCTCCATTTCCATCTTCTTCATAATTGGCGTGGTCCCTCTTCTTGGCAGCTTTTCTCCCAGTTGGCCTAAGAAGCTCTCAGATCTTCTGGCCTTTTCTTCGTCTCACACATTGACCTCCTCTGTTTCATCTTTTTTTTCTCTTTGTTTTTTGAGACAGAGTCTCACTATATCGCCCTTGGTAGAGTGCTATGGCGTCATAGCTCACAGCAACCTCAAACTCTTGGGCACAAGCAATTCTCTTGCCTCAGCCTCCCAAGTAGCTGGGACTATAGGTACCCACCACAACGCCCTGCTATTTTCTTGTTTTAGTTGTTGTTGTTTAGCAGGGCCTGGGCCAGACTCAAACCCACCAGTGACTGGCGCCTTAACCATTGTACTACAGGCGCTGAGCCCTCTGTTTCATCTTCAACAGCTTCTGCTTTATTCTTAGCCTTCATCTGAAGCATTAATTTTTCAACCTCAGGATTAAATTCTCTGAGTGACATAGAGAATATCTTCACATAATAAGGAATTCTGCTCTTCTATTATGAAACTTCCTCTATCAGCACTGGCAAATATAAGTACCAGTGCTCTTCACCAGTGATTTTCTTTTCTTCCTTGTCTCGTTTCTTGGTTTCTAAGTCTAGTATCTTTTGCACAGATTTCACATGCAGCAGCTTCTCAGACAACTTGGTCTTCTGTTGGGCTGCCATGGCAGGTGCTTCATTGAATGTCCTTAATGTTGATACTGCAATATCACAAACAAGCAAATCACCTTATCTTTAGCAGAAATGAGATAATACTGCAATTCCCAATCCTCATTTTAAAAAGTTGTTGTCTTCTTTTAGCATTTTCTTGGCTGTCTTTGACATGACGGGCTGTAAGCAGATAGAATTAAAAATACTGTTGAGCTAGGCAGCGCCTGTGGCTCAGTGAGTAGGGTGCCAGTGCCCCATATACCAAGGGTGGTGGGTTCAAACCTGGCCCAGGCCAAACTGCAGCAAAAAAAAAAAAATAGCCAGTGTTGTGGCGGGCGCCGGTAGTCCCAGCTACTCAGGAGGCTAAGGCAAGAGAATCGCCTAAGCCTGGGAGTAGGAGATTGCTGTAACACTACAGCATTCTACCAAGGGCAATAAAGTGAGACTCTTGTCTCCCAAAAAAAAAAAAAAAATACTGTTGAGCTGTGCATCTACTCACAAATTCCACTTCAAACAGAAACTCAGTGCCCTGTTTTCAAAAACTGATAACAGACTGGTGTACTCGATGCCCAGAAACTCTCACCAACCCACCCCGTGTGGTAGTGGTGTATAGTAGTGGTGTGTGTCAGGCGGGGGAAGTTAGAACTGAATCATAAGTGTAGCAGCTGTCAGTTTAGCCCTACTGGCTTACTAATGTTCTAATTGTGCTGGTCAATCTGGGAAAATTATTTCACTGAAACTTATTTTATTCTTTGGTATTTTAAATATGCTCATTTTAAAAATAAAATAAAAAACTAAAAGATGAACAAAAATGTATTAATAAAAATAAAAAGATTTGTTTTATAAAGTTTGAATTCAGTCAAAAGGCTACACTTAAGGACCTAGAAGGCCACAGCTTCCCCATCCCGGGCTAGAATTACCCAGAGAGCTTAAAAAAATATACACATGTCCAGAGACCCGCATCACCAGAGATTCAGATTCAGTAGGCCTGTGGTGAAGCCTAAGAAAATCTCCCCTAGGGGGGAGCTTTAAGAACCAATGAATTAAAAGGTCTTAAATATTTTCAATCTGTATACTATTTTGCCAGAATAAATAAGCCAAGGATCTCTTATTCTGATTTACTATTACTTACTACATATAAGATGAAGTATATCAAAAATTTTCATGCCACTTGGGTAGGTATTAATGCCTCTGGATCATCTGAAGGTGAAATTATTATGGATAAGACAAATATCCCACCTTATTATTTTTATTTTTTTGAGACAGAACCTCAAGCTGTTACCCTGGACAGAGTGCTGCGGCATCACAGCTAACAGCAACCTCCATTTCCTGGACTCAAGCAGTCTCCTGCCTCCGCCTCCCAAGTAACTGGGACTAC
>CAUYON010065129.1:0-14977 GCA_963573935.1 Arctocebus calabarensis
TATATCCTCCTATGATGGCTGAAATGTTATTAAAGTATTTATAAACCACCTCATTTTCTTGTTTGAAAATACAAAGTATTCAGTATCTACAACTACAACTCACTTTAGCTTTTGTTCTTACCTAAGACTTGCAGTTTCCTCGACTGAGCTACCCACACATTGTTTTCTGCCTGCTGGTTTTTTTTTTTTTTTCTGAGACAGAGCCTAAAGCGGTCACCCTGGATAGAGTGCTGTGGCATCACAGCTCACAGCAACCTCCACTTCCTGGGCTCAAGCCAGTCTCTTGCCTCCGCCTCCCAAGTAGCTGGGACTACAGGCGCCCGCCACGATGCCCGGCCATTTTTTGGTTGCAGCCGTCATTGTTGTTTGGCGGGTCCGGGGTTGGATTCGAACCCACGAGCTCAGGTGTACGTGGCTGGCGCCTTAGCCCATTGAGCCACAGGCGCCGAGCCAAAAGGGAGCCTTGTAATAGTGCCAACATAATATCACATTGTATACATTTTGTGCATTATTATTGTATGATTCTAACTGAGAATCAAGACTTAACATCAGTTGCAAATCTTTTTATGCTGAATATATACATATGATAATTAATTCTATGATCCAGGTTTCTGGGAAGGGTGGAATATTTAATTCAGTACATCAATACTTTCTTGTTGCACAAAAACTATTTTTTAATGATACTTTCATTAAAAGTGAAGGTATTTTATCTTATAAAGTGGGGAAAAACATGCTCACCTCTCTATCCATGGCTTCCCTCTAAGGAAAAGCTTCTTTCTGATTAAATAAGTGGTATGTACCAGTGTTCCTTGTTGGTTTAATTCCCTGCTGTAGGATTTTAGTAGCTGGAATTGTGCTTCTCGTGAACTGGTCATTTAGGACCACTGTTCCTTTTCTCAGCTTTTTCCATTCAGAAAAATCAAGACTTTTTCAGGGGCACATAGTAGTTGGTTCACCTTGGTAGAAGGCCTGGAGATGGAGAAATACAGAGAAATGTTCAGGTATATTTCAAGTTATGGGAGAGAAAGATGGTAAGGACATGGTCTTCAGGATGACTGAGAAAAAACATACAGGGTGTCAGGGAAATCTAGGAAGCTTTTGTGATTTATGAGAGTAACTGCTTTCATTTAGTCACAGCCAAAATGGATCTGCCCAGAGAAAGAACCAAACCCATTCCCTGCAGGTGAAAGTTCACGCCTAAGCAGTAACTATCACAATTTATATCTGATGAGTTGATGCCTTTGGGAACATATTTGCGGAGTTACTCAGCTTCTCAGGCTGCTTCCTAGATCAATAGCAAGTATGTATCAAGAGAAGGAAAACGTCAACACATATTTTTGTTCAATGGCACTGCCAAGCAGTGGAAAAATTCTTTGTTTATTATATTAAAATTTCTTAGATTTTCATGTTATTTTTAAAAGCTTAACGATTTTTTTATCAAAAATAATGGCTATTAAATTTTATTGGTTATTTTCTCATTTCCTCTGATTTTATTTTTATTATAAATGCATTTATAGGTAAGGTACATAGGGTTAATGTGTCTTAAAAGTTAAAATTATTTTTCTTAAAATCATTTTGTGGTTTTTGTGAAGGTCAATATTTTAATGATTTACAATTTAATGTAAGTCTGCGTCTGTGTAGAGGGTACAACTTTGGTTTAGATGTTCTCTTTGAGGTTAGTGAATAATTGTGAATAAGGTAGGATCGTGAAATTGATGACAGTTTCCTAATGTGCTTTCTGGTTAATGCCTCCAATTTCTGAATAGAAAGTAAAGTTGACTATTAATTTTCAAAACAACTATAGTACTTTCCTTCCTCTCGGGGCAACTTGGGGACACTTCCGTTTAATCTAAACACTTACCTTAACTTTCCCCGTGACTGTGAAACCTGCTATGTCTTACAGTAAGAAACAACAGGGATGTATGGTATATATCCTGAAGACCAAAAATCACATCATAATAAAAATATTTGTACCAGAATGTTTATTGAAGCCCAATTCATAATTGCTAAGTCGTGGAAGAAGGCCAAATGCCCATCAACCCACGGATGGATTAATAAATTGTGGTACATGTATACCATGGAATACTATGCAGCCTTAAAGAAAGATGGAGACTTTACCTCTTTTGTGTTTACATGGATGGAGCTGGAACATATTCTTCTTAGCAAAGTATCTCAAGAATGGAAGAAGAAGTATCCAATGTACTCAGTCCTACTATGAAGCTAATTTAAAGGTTTCATATGAAGGCTATAACCCTACTATAACACAAGAGTATGGTAAGGGATGGGAGGGGGGAGGTTGGGGTGGAGGGAGGGTAATTGGTGGGGCCACACCTATGGTGCATCTTAGAAGGGTACAGGTGAAACTTACTAAATGCAGAATACAAATGTCTTCACACAATAACTAAGAAAATGCCATGAAGAGTATGTTAAACATGTGCTAATGTTTTGATGAAAACATTTCAGATTGTATATGAAACCAGCACATTGTGCCCCTTGATTGCACTAATGTACACAGCTATGATTTAATAAAAAAAAAGAGAGAGAAAAAATGCTGAATAGTTAAAATATAAAACATCAATTTCTGATTATTGTTTGATGATTTCTTTTTCTTTTTTTTTTGCCTATTTATTTATTTTTTTTTTATTGAATCATAGTTGTGTACATTAGTTCAACCATGGGGTACAGTGTGGGGGCTTCACATGCAATTTGAGATATTTTATCAACCTGATTGACATACCATTCATGATATTTCTGACAGATTTTTGTGATGATATAGCAGAAAACTACTGAAATAGTAAATAGAAAAATTATAATTTTTTTTGAGATAGAGTCTCACTTTGTCACCCTCAGTAGAGTGCAATAGCATCATAGCTCACAGCAACCTTAAAATCTCGGGCTCAAGAGATTCACTTACCTCAGTCTCCCAAGTAGCTGGAACTACAGGCACCCACCATGATGCCTGGCTATTTTTAGAGACGAGGTCTTGCTCTGGCTCAGGCTGGTCTCGAACCCATGAGTTCAGGCAATTGACCCACCTCGGCCTCTCAAATGCTAGGATTACAGACATGAGCCACTGCACCTGACTAATTATACTTCATATTGTAAAACTAATTATTTGTCCCAAAATTATAACTATAGATAATTAGTATATCATGCAAGTATGAATATAATAATCTTAGATAAATTGCAACCCATATAATCCAATAGATATATTAAAATTACAAATGGTAAAAACAAAATTTGCAAGTTAATTTAATATCAGGTAATTTATTTACACAACTAGACCATCATGTGATAGGAAAAAGGATGTATATTTATATCATAAAAAAAAGTCATGTGAAGAAGTCCAATTCTCTCTGGTAAAAGCTAAAAACTAGTGTCATAAAGGTATGTTATATATAATAAAGATCATCTAGAACCAACAGCTCACTTCATAAGAGACAGAAAAAAACAGAGGAATTCCTATTAAATTTTGAAACGTTTTTAAAAGTATGATTATTTCATTTTTTTTATATATTTCTGGAAGCTCTAGTGAAAATATAGAGGCAAATATGTATAATATGTGAAAGAAGAATGCTAGTTTTATTTTTATTTGGTATAGTTAATTATACTATGTTTGGAGTGGTAGAAAGATACTTGAAGATACAATCTATATGGGAAACTGATGTATCTTTGTTTTTTTTGAGTTTTTTTTAGGATGTATACACGTGATCTTATAGAAGAAAAGAAAGAAAAATCTTTCCAGTGCAGTTAGAACAGCACATGCTATTTTCACACTCTAGAATATATAAATGCTGACAAGTCTATTCCATTTTTTTAGATAAGTATTCTATTGAATAGAATAATCACATCATTGAGCTAAAAATGGAAAACACATAAGACAGAGGACAAAACATCTTAAAGCCATGTAATTGGTTTCTCAAGAAGAGAGGAAAGAGGAGATTAGGACAGAAACAATATTTGATGAGATAATAGTCAAGAATTCTCAAAGATTAAAGAAAGATATCAAGAAGAGCTAAAAAACCAAATAGAATAAATACATGCAAAAATAATGATATATGCAAAATATATGCATAATAATAATAAATACATGCAAAAAAACAAATAAATAAATAAAGTCTTATGTACATTATACTAAAACTAAAGAAAGTCAATAAAAAAGAGAAAACTATCTGGAGGCAAAAAAGAGAAAACTCTGTATGGAGAAGAGGAAAAAAGATATATCACCTTAAAAGTAACAATGAGATGACAGCTAATTTCTCCACAGAAAAGATGTAAGCCCATGGGTGATGGAATACTATTTAAAATGTTGGTTCACACTTGTGGTACATATTTGAAGGGTCAGGAGAAAACTTCTAAATATGGATCAAAAATGTTTTCACATAGTAAATGAGAAAATTTCATGAATGTTTTGTCAATCAGGTTGATAAAAATATCTCAGATTGTATGTGAAGCCTGCACACTGTACCCCATGACTGAATTATTGTACACAGCTATGATTCAATAAAAAAAAAAAATTAAATGTTGGTTTTCCCAATTTTGAAGATTTTCTTAAAGATACTCTCCAGAAGCTAGTTAGATAATAATCATATAATGATTATATAGAGAGTAAGATGAAGTGCCTTACATTGATGGAGTTTATGAGATTAATTAACAGAAATACTAGAATTCTGAGAAAATAAGCCACAGAATTGGCACTGCCTGCAGTTAGAAAGATAAGAAATATCTAGAGCTAAAAACAGTTTCGTATATAACAACTCCAGATAGAAACACATATTAACATACCTTTTAAAGATGCATTACTTATTTAATTTGGCTATCTTATGTCTGTTTCTTTCTCTCTAGTCCTTATTACTTATAAGTAAAAGGCTTCACTTTTCCTAATATGTAGTCTTGGAACAATGAACCTTAATCAATGTTTTACTGTGTGTCTTTGATAACATTAGCTTCCTTTCCTTCTGGTTAATATGAATAGCTGTGTGGGGCTGTAGCTCTGTGCTGCCTTCTCCCTCCATCACAGTAGTCTACGTCTACACTCTCAGTGTGAGCTGCATCTCTTGCTGGATCAATAAGCTGTAAGAGATGCGGTGAGCAAGAGGCACTTTAAACCATTTTCAATTTGATGAGTCCCTTGTGCATTCAATTAGGAATCAAAAATAGATTCTCCCACTGCTCTTGCTGACTGCTTCCTGGGTAAAACATCAAACATTGGCCTAGCAATAGTACTTATGATCACTATGACCTACCACTATATGCTTTAGACCAACTTTCCAAAGTATAAAAGAAGTAGGAGAGAAAGCAAGGCAATAAAAAGGAGGGGTCAAAATTTAAAAAATGAAGAGCAGGGGATGGGAACCCTATTTTATGGAAACCAATTTACTCAAAATTGTATGGACTTACCTATTATGTATAGGGTATTATTCCAATATTAGCAAGAAGTAAGTGAAGTAAGTTTTTATTTATATTTAATTTTTAATTATTTATTTTTTATTTCTATTTCAGATTAATATGTGGGCACGAATGATTAGGTGTCATTGTTTGTGTCTCTAAGGTATAGTTCAAGTTGTAGTTGAGCCTTTCACTCAAGGGGTGTGCTGCATAGCCTAACATTGGGCAAATTACATGAGAGCAGACCAATCCTCCTTACTTCTTCCTTTTCCTCTTTGCTTTCACCCCTTCCCCCACTTGAATATAATTCTGTTTTGGTCTCATGTGGGTGTGCAGTTGTTTATCTATTGGTTTCATATTAAGCATGAATGGATTAACAAGCTGTGGTACATGTATACCATGGAATACTATTCAGCCACAAAAGAATGGAGACTTTACATCTTTTGTATTTATCTAGATAGAGGTGAAGCACATTCTCCTTAGTTAAGTATTACAAAAATGGAAAAGCAAGTATCCAATGTATTCAGTACTGCTCTCTTTTTCTCACCGAATTAGCAAGTGAATGACCTAGATCCCAAATATAGGACTGTTTGGACCAAAAACATCTTGTTCTCATACCAAAATAACTAGGTATTCTTTTTTTTTTCCTCCATTTTACTGAATACAGGCAATCTTGGAGGTATTGCAAGATCAGGTCCAGACCATCATAATAAAGCAAATATTGCAATAAAATAGACCACACTAATTTTTTAGTTTCCCAGTGCATATAAAAGTTATATTTACATTATAGTATAATCTATTAAGTGTGCAATAGTATTATATCTAAACACAACATGCAAACATTAAAAAATACTTTATTATTAAATAACACTGATTCAGAGACATAAGGTGGGCACAGTCTGTTGGTAAAATGGCAATGATAGACCTGTTTGATGGAGGGTTGTCACAAACTTTCTGTATGAAAAAACAGAAACAAAAACACAATATCTGTAAATATAATAAAGCAACAGGCAGGAAAGTGAACATGGCTCACATATACATCAGTAATATTCTTGTAGACCTTATTATCTTAAATAGCTTATTAAAGATAAAGCTTAATGTTACTGTCAGCATATTTGTCTTCAAATTAGTAAAATTAGACTTATGTTGAATTACATTAGTATCCACCTTAAGTTTTATTGTAGTCATCTGGGATTGTGACATATATATGGAATGCTTGAATTTCTTTCTTCTTAATTCAGAATATTCTTTTCAACACAGCTATAAAGATCAAGGCTGACTTATGACTGTATTTGCCCAACCAGCCATGTGTCTAATTATATTTTGTATTTGGGATTATCAACATTTTTTCTATGTTTTTGACTTAGAACACACACATCTCAATCCACTATAGTACTTTCAATTTCTCATACAAGTAAATGAAACTCCAAGATAGTAAACACCTTATTTATAAGGCCAACATATTTTCTGCTATACAGAAGTTGTCAGCAAGTAGTATGGACTAGTTATATTATTCTTTCATGATTTACTAATCCCTATGTAATTACTCAAAGTTTTAAGTGCTGACCAATCTTGGCAAAATTAATTGTGATTCTTTTAAAATAAGAAATGAAGAGAAGTTTTATGACAGATGAGATTTTAGCTAGAGGTTAGGACTTTTCCATTGCCCTTTGTTCTTTCACTAAATGATAGTAAACAATAATCAGATAATACCCACACTAAATCATCCCTCCACTGAAATGTTTTACCTTTTTGCTTTGTGAGTGTTTTTGTTTTGTTTCTCAAGAGTCTGAGCAGTTTTGGACGATCAGTTTCAGAGAGAAATAAAAACAAAATTCTTTTTCTTTCACATTAAAGAAATGCCTCAAAGGGAAGAATCCCAAGGTTATGTTGATTCACTTTGTAATCACTCTCGGGGTGGAAACAATTTGTTTTGTTGAGTTCTACTCATAACTATAGGAAATCATTTGAGGCAAGTTGGATGGGCAGATTGCTATCTATCTTCATACCCCAGTAAGCATATACTCGTTAAAACAAGTTTCTCTGCAGGAACCCTGAAGGCATTGCATATTTCATATATAGCAGTATGAGAAACTTGTCTTCCAAAGAAGGAAACAGATCTTAATACAACTTTCTTAATAGACATAGTTCCTTCTTCATCTTTTTTTTTTTTTGAGTAAATAAAATTCAGTTAATTACAGAGTATTTTATACAGATGAGCTATCAGAACATCTGTGTAGGAAAAAAATAACTAAGCTTCTTCTGGAATATTCTATCAGCTAATTGATTTTGAACTTAGTGAATTTGTCCTAATTATTGGAGATAGTATAGTGAGCAAAACAGTTGTCACTACCAACATGGAACTTGCAATAGTGGCTAAGTGTTTACTTTTTTTTTTTTTTTTTTGCAAATAACTACAGCATACATACAATTAATTGATGAAGATTGTTACGAGAACCTCTCTAGGCTGGGGCTCTGGGGTCTCAGTAAAATATAGGAATGTGTTTATAAAGTTTATGCACCACTCATATTTCTGATTAGATCCTGCTACCTGATAAACTATCTTTCATCATGCACAGCACAGTTCCTCTGAGGTCTTGCCATAATACCAGCCCGCCTAACTTCCTGCGCAGATATTACTTACTACGGAAATTTAGCACTATAGGATGTAATGAGATATCATTTTCTGTCTGCATCTGTATTACAGAATGAGCTCCCTGAAGAAAAAGTATGTGTCTGTGTCTTAGACTATCTATTCCTGCAGTTATGACAGAATGTCATAGCCTGGGTAACTTAGAGTGAAAAGAAATTTATTAGCTCACACTTTTGAAGGCTGGGAAGTCTGATATCAAGGTGTTGGCATCAGGTGATGGCCTTTCTGCATTACTACATGGCTAACAACATTAAGTGGGCAAAGAGAATAGATAGAGGAAAGAGAGAGAGGGAACAAGAGTGAGCAAATCCACTTGCACAGTAAAGAACTCACTCTTGAGACTGCTAAGGGCCTTAATCCACTTGTGAAGGCAGAAGTATCATAGCACAATCACTTCTTAATATTCCCACCTCTCAGTACTGCCACATTGGCGATTCAATTTCAACATGAGTTCTGGAGTGACAGTATTCAAATTATAGCAGCATGTAATGTCCAGCATAGAACCTACCTCACCCTACCTCACCTCCCTTAAAAATTACATATTTGTTAAAAGGAACGGCACACCCAGAATGAAGTGAGGATTATTAGCTGCTTCCTGTGGTTTAATTTTTGAGATTGATGTATGTTGTTATGTGCAAAGAAACAACATTTAATGAGTGTCAAAGGGCAAATCAAGATGTTAGCTGAAAGTAGAATGAAAATATTAAACATCACGAGATGTGGTCCCTTAACAAAATATAAATAACTATATAAAAATGTTTTTATACACAGTGATTTTAATATGCTTGTTTTCATTAGCAATAGTATCAGGTATTTTTCTAAAACTCATCATTTTCTTCGCTTAAATCTCTTTTCATTCAACTTTCAAAATAGTAGCTGGCTTTTCTGATGGGCATAAGCATTACTAGCTTTATCAAGCATAACATCGTCTCCTAGTCGCTAGTATTCCTCACAGACGGTGTTTCTCAACATGAACTACTTTGTCAAACATGACGTTTACTTACAAGGTTGCCAAGGAATGGGTTAGAAGCTTCCTCATAATTTCTAGTGCCATAGGTCATTTTTTCATAATTCCCACTGATAACTTATTAGTTATACCACTTATTTCTCTGGAAGTCCAGTATGAACCAGTTTAAAATTTATGTTTCATACATTAGTTTAAATAAATCACTTCTAACTTTATTTTTCATTACAATCTAGAAAGGAGTCTTTCTGGCTGTTTCTACAAAGCAAGCATAAGCCTTAATTCATTTTTTAGTGTGATTGTGTGTGTGTTTACACAAATGTCATGTTTTCTCATATATCTAATCCTATGCTTCAAATATTTACAACAGGTATCAACATATTTAATTGGCATATGAGGACAGAAGTGTTTGAGATTGGAAATTGAAAATTCTGAAAAATATAGAGCATAAAGACCTGTGTTTTGTGTTTCTGTGAGGGTGTGTGATTGTTTTAACTTAATTGAGAAAAACAGAAAAATTAAAAAATATTTCTGTTTGTATTTTATTAATGATAAAGTCATTCAGAAATATTAACTTAAAAGATTAATTTTTAAACAGATGTTTAATGCCATGTGGAGACAGCTTCTGGCAATGTTAAAGACTTTTCAGTCTGACTCTGCGGGTATAGCACAAACCCCCAATCTTTTCTTTTTTTGTGCTGAATTCTTGTGTTAGTACCATATGAAGAGGTTCTTCTGGGTTCTGGTTTCAATTTTGTTTTTTACTTTGTTATTTCTCACTGATAAGCAATAAATTATGGCCCCTGGCCTATTAATACCGTCTCTTCACCAGCCCTACACTTTGAATTTCCTCACTGGTATTTAAGTGGGCATTGCCTTCCACTCTTCCCAGAGCCAAGGAAAAGTGGGTGGAGCTGTCATTCCTCCAGCACTAAGACTCCACTGAGTCCTACATGACTAAGTTGGCATTTTAAATATTATCTTGGAGAGAAAAATGTAATTGCAAACGTAGAGAGATAAAATGTCTTCTTGGACAACCAATGACTTTTTATGTATTGAATGTTGAGATTCAATACATAATTTGAATGTCCTTACAAATCCAAAGAAAAAGGAAAACTGTGCCTAGCAAAATAGGACATGGCATATTACGAGTTTGAAATATTATGAAACAAATTCATTAAAACATCTAAAACACTAATTTCATTAGCTCTTATGAAAACAGAGCACATTTGTTTCCAAATAGAGAGTATGAAAAACAAATTGGCAGTATTAATAATTTAAATATAAGCCACATGAAAAAATGTAACAACAATTTTAGCAATTAATTTAGTTACTTAATTACAGTTTTAAAAAATTGCACTATGGTTTGAGAAGTTAGACATTAACTAGAATTCACTGCAAATGGATTTTATATAATTAGTTAGAACAGGCAAATTCTAAAGCCATGTGTTAATTGTTTTAAATATTTTAATTTATTAACTTTTTCCATACCCTTAATTATTATTTTTATTCTTCTCACAATCAAATATCTAAAATATGTGTTTATTAAAAGAAAAACTTCAAGATTATTCCTTTTAATGTCTCTGGTTATTGCATGTTTATTTATTCCAACAGTATGTTGAGGTGCACATAGCTTTACATTTTAACTTAAGTTTAATTAGGAAGTCTATAGTGTTATCATGTATAGAATAGAAAAACACTTATTCTTTTTCTGTCCTTACCGTCAACATTTCTTTTTTTTATATATAATTTTATTGAATCATAATTCTGTACATTGGTGCAATCATAGGGCATGATTCATATACATTCAGAAATGTTTTGATCGTACTGTTACAGATAGCCTTAATGGCATTTTCTTGATCACTATATAAAGACATTGATACTCTACATTTAATAAGTTTCCCCAGTACCCTGCTAAGATGCACCGTAGGTGTGATCCCACCAATTGCCCTCCCTCCACCTATACTCCCCCCTCCCCACCCCTCCCATTCCCCTTTCCTTGTATTCTTGAGATACTTTGCTAAGAAGAATATGTTCCAGCTCCATCCATGTAAACATGAAAGAGGTAAAGTCTCCATCTTTCTTTAAGCCTGTGGTAATTGTGTACATATACTATAGGATTGAATGGCAGGTCTATTTTTAGATCTCTAAGTGTTCTCCAAACATCTTTCCAAAAGGAACATATTAATTTGCATTCCCACCAGCAATGTAGACATGTTCCCTTTTCTCCACATCCATGCCAACATCTCTGGTTTTGGGATTTTGTGATGTGGGCTAATCTTACTGGAGTTAGGTGATATCTCAAAGTAGTTTTGGTTTGCATTTCTCTGATGATTAAGGATGATGACCATTTTTTCATGTGTTTGTAGGCCATGTGCCTGTCTTCTCCAGAGAAGTTTCTCTTCCCTTGCCCACGCTGAGATGGGATCGCTTGTTCTTTTCTTGCTAATATGTTTGAGTTCTCTGTGGATTCTGGTTATTAAACCTTTGTTGGAGACATAACCTACAAATATCTTCTCCCACTCTGAGGGCTGGCTGCTTGCTTTACTTACTGTGTTCTTGGCTCTGCAGAAGCTTTTTAGTTTGATCAGGTCCCAGTAGTGTATTTTTGATCTTGCTTCAATTGCCCTGGGAGTCCTCATAATGTATTCACCCAGGTTAATTCCTTCAAGAGTTTTCCCTGCACTTTCTTCTAGTATTTTTTTGGTTTCATGTCTTAAGTTTAAATCTTTAATCCAGTGAGAGTCTATCTTAGTTAATGGTGAAAGGTGTGGGTCCAGTTTCAGTCTTCTACAGGTCACTAGCCAGTTCACCCAGCACCATTTGTTAAATAGGGAGTCTTTTCCCCACTGAATGTTTTCAATTGGCTTACCAAAGATGAAGTAACAGTAAATATCTGGATTCATCTCTTGGTTTGGTATTCTGTTCTTTACAACTACCTGTCTGTTTTTGTGCCAGTACCAGGCTGTTTTGATCATTATCGATTTATAGGATAGTCTGAGGTCTAGTGCGTGATTCCTCCTGCTTTGTTTTTATTTCTAAGTAATGTCTTGGCTATTCGAGACTTTTTCTGATTCCATATAAAATGAAGTACTATTTTTTTTGAGATCTTTAATGTATGACAATGGAACTTTAATAGGTATTGCATTAAAATTGTATATTGCTTTATGTAGTATGAACATTTTAACAATGTTGATTCTTCCCAGCCATGAGCATAGTACATTTTTCCATTTGTTAACATCTTCAGCTATTTCTTTTCTTAGAGTTTCATAGTTCTTTTTATAGAGATCTTTCATGTCCTTTGTTAGGTAAACTCACAAATATTTCATCTTCTTTGTCACTACTGTGAATGGAATAGAGTCCTTGACTGTTTTTTTGGCTTGGCTATTGTTGGTATATATAAAGGCTACAGATTTATGAGTGTTGATTTTGTAAGCTGAGACACTGCTGTATTCCTTGATCAGTTCTATGAGTTCTGTAGTAGAATCCCTGGTGTTTTCCAGATATACAATCATATTATCTGCAAAGAGTGAAAGTTTGATCTCTTCTGACCCTATGTGAATACCCTTGATTGCCTTTTCTTCCCTAATTTCAATGGCTAAATCTTCCATTACAATGTAAAGAGCAGTGGAGACAATGGGCAACCTTGCCTGGTTCCTGATCTAAGTGGAAATGATTTCAATTTAACTCTATTCAATACGATGTTGGCTATGGGCTTGCTCTATCAGTTTAAGAAGTATCCCTTCTATACCAATTTCCTTAAGTGTTCTGATTATGAAGTGATGCTGGATATTATTAAAAGCTTTTTCTGTATCAATTAAGAGAATCATATTGTCTTTGTTTTTTTAATTTGTTTATGTGCTGAATTATATTTATAGATTAACGTATATTGAACCAGATTTGAGACCCTGTGATAAAACCCACTTGGTCATGGTGTATAATTTGTATGATGTGTTGCTGGATTCTGTTTTTTAGGATCTTATTGAATATTTTTGCATCAATATTCATTAGTGATATTGGTCTATAATTTTCTTTTCTTGTTGGGTCTTTTCCTGGTTTAGGGATCAAGGTGATGTGTACTTCATAGAATGTGTTGGGTAGTATTCCTTCTTTTTCTATATTTTGGAAAAGATTAAGTAATATAGGTACTATTTCCTCTTTAAAAGTTTGGTAGAATTCTGATGTGAAGCCATCTTGTCCCAGGCTTTTCTTTTTTTTTTTTTATTAGTTTTTTTTTATTTTTACTTATACATGTGTTAATTAGGTTTCCACTTTTTAGCCTTCACATAATTTAAAAGGCTTAAAATTTAATAATAATAACAATGTTTAAGATAAGGACTAGAAACAAAAACCATGTAAAGAATGAACGAAAATAAATACATTGAGAAAAGAAAACAGATAATTACTGCATTGAAATATCAAGCACTATTAGCAATAATAATGCCAAGAGAACAATGTAGACATTGTTGAATAAGACATTATAAAGAGCATTTGACTCTGAGGCTCAGAATGAAGCCTTCAATTAACTTCTTATTTTTTTCCCAAAGTCTCAAATAATAGACAACTAATACCATACAAATAAAAGTAGAGTTTTAAAAAAAAGATCATGCCAAATCCTATAGACAATAGAAAAAGAAGAAACATTTCAAAACCATTCTGCTTGATCTAGATACACCTGATATTAAAATTGGAGAAAATATATTGTTATAAAGGGAAATTACAATCATATTTCACTTATAAGTGTGGATGTAATATCCCAAACAACATATCAACAAGTTGAATTAAAAATTTATATTCAAGTAATGTACTTTGTTCAGAACTGAATCCAATTCATTGAGAATTAGTCACTATTTTCTTTCCTTTTTTTTTGTTTTCTTTTCCTCCCCCCTTCCCCCTTTTCTCTCTGTCTGCTCTGTCCTTCCCCCATGCCCCACTGTGTCATTGTCATAAAAAATAAAAAAGGAAATTATTAACTTCCTTGAGTATAACAACAATGAAGACACAAACTACCAAAATCTATGGGATACAGCAAAAGCGGTTTCTGAGAGGAAAATTTATCGCTTTAGAAGCCTACATGCGAAAAACAGAAAGAGAGCATGTCAACAAACTCACAAGCCATCTGACGGAATTGGAAAAAGAGGAACGATCTAAGCCTAAACCCAGCAGAAGAAAAGAAATATCCAAAATAAAATCAGAGATCAATGAAGTTGAAAACAAAAGAATCATTCAGAAAATTCATGAAACACAGAGTTGGTGTTTTGAAAAAAATAAATAAAATCGATAAGCATTTGGCCAGAATAACTAGAAATAAAAAGGTAAAATCTCTAGTAACATCAATCAGAAATGATAAAGGGGAAATAACAACTGATGCTACAGAAATACAAGAGATTTTCTCTGAATACTACCAGAAACTTTATAACCAGATTTGACAATGTGAAGGAAATGGATCAATATTTGGAATCACACCCTCTCCCTAGACTTAGCCCAGATGAAACAGATCTCCTGTTAAGACCAATTTCAAGCACTGAGAGCAAAGAACAATAAAAAGATCACCCAACAAAAAAATGCCCTGGTCCAGATGGCTTCATACCAGAATTTTATCAAACTTTCAAAGAAGAGCTTATTCCTATATTACAGAAATTATTCCACAAAATTGAGGTGGAAGGAATCTTCCCCAATAAGTTCTATGAAGCAAATATCGCCCTGATACCCAAACCAGGTAAAGACCCAACAAAAAGGAGAATTGCAGACCAATTTCACTAATGAATATAGATGCAAAAATTTTCAACAAAACCTTGGCCAATAAATTATGACTTATCATTAAAAAAGTAATACATTGGCTCTGTGCTTGTGGCTCAATGGGCTAAGGTGCCAGCCACATATATCTGAGCTGGCGGGTTCGAATCCAGCCCGGGCCCACCAAACAACAATGACAGCTGCAACCAAAAAAGGGCCGGGCATTGTGGCGAACA
>CAUYON010065131.1:0-15378 GCA_963573935.1 Arctocebus calabarensis
ATAAAGTGAGACTCTGTCTCTACAAAAAAAAAATAAAAATAAATAAATAAATAAAAAAGTTGAGCCTTATATAAAGAAATAACAAAGTTTAAGGAAATTTTCCTTATATGGTTCTACTCTGCTAACAATTATTCAGAAATGCTCAAGTCTTGCACATTTAATGATGACATTTTTCTGTTCAGGTTTCAATATAAAATAACCACTATTTTTAAAGCATATATTTTTGGAGTATGGTAAAACCTATAAATTTCCAATGAGGAAAGTTTCCCTCTTGATAATAAAACATACATGTCAAGTTTTGGTTCTTACCTTTATTTCTAATGTACCACCAAAGCCCATTTTAAACTGTCCATGCATATCTTTGGTAAAGACCCTTTGAAAAGTCTGCTTAAATAAGGAAGTGTTGAAAGAATCCCCCATTACCATGTATCCTCTGCACAGAAAGAAAAAAAAATAACATATGACAGTTAACCAGTCCACATATTAAATCCAGAAAATCACCTCTCAGGACTACCAACAAATTTTAAAGATGTTTCCCAAAACGATGTGTGATAGCATTAACTTTTAGAACTCAAATAAGAATATCCTCACCCCACAAAAAAATCTCAATTCTAAGGATATCTGAGCACCCCTAACACCAGCCATTTGTCCTTGGTGACCTTTCTAAATTCTTTTTTTTTTTTAATTTATTTATTTATTATTCGTTGTTGTTGCAGTTTGGCTGGGGCCGGGCTCAAACCCACCACCCTTGACATATGGGGCCGGCACCCTACTTCCTGAGCCATTGGTGCTGCCCCTAAATTCTTTTTTAATAGGAAATACATCACACATTACAAAATTCAAAGGGTATATATTATATATTAATAAACATGTCTCTCCCATACCTATCACCCAGTTCTCCATACTGGTGAAGATACCTGACAGCTTACAGCATGCATTCTTACTCATACAAATACATATATGTATACATGTATTGTGTGTTTCACATGAAACTTATGAGTATTTTACCCAGTAAACAAGAGAAGGGCATTAAAGGATGATTGATACTTTATGCATTTATGTTTCTTTAAATATTTTTTAATAAGTATGTATCTACTTTTTTTTTTAAAAGACAGAGTCTCACTTTATTGCCCTCAGGAGAGTGCTCTGGTGTCACAGCTCACAGCAACCTCCAACTCCTGGGCTTAGGCGATTCTCTTGCCTCAGCCTCCCGAGTAGCTGAGACTACAGGTGCCTGCCAGAAGGCTCGGCTGGCTATTTTTTTGTTGCAGTTTGGCCGGGGCCGGGTTTGAACCCACCACCCTCGGTATATGGGGCAGGCATCCTACCCACTGAGCCATAGGCGCCGCCCTGTATCTACTTTTTTAATTTAAAATAATTTTTATTTAAAACAATTGCAAATAAGAACTATTCTGATAGCATTTCTTCTCTAACTAAAACTGGCAAAAAACACAGTTTGACAACACAGTTTGTTGGTGAAGCTCTAATCTGTTGGGTTCAAGCAATACTCCTGCCTCAGCCTCCTCTGAGTAGCTGGGACTACAGGTGTTCACCACAAAACTTGGCTAATTTTTCTATTTTTAGTAGAGACAGGGGTCTCACTCTTGCTCAGGCTGGTCTCAAAATCCTGAAGTCAAGTAATCCTCCTGCCTAGGCCTCTCGCAGTGCTAGAATTACAAGCATGAGCTACTGCACCCAGCCAAATAGCCCAATTTAAAAATGAGCATAGGATATAATAGACATTTCTCCAAAGAAGATATACAAATGGTCAATAATTACATAATAAGATGCTCAACATCATTAGTGTTCAGGGAAATGTAATCAAAACCACAATAGGATATCACTTCACATCCACGAGGTATCATCAAAAAGACAAATAACAATTGCTGGAAATAATGTGGGGAAACTGGAACCCTCACACTTTGGTAACAGGATCGTAAACTGGTACAGTTACTTTGGAGAACAGTTTGATGGTTCCTCAAATGTAAAGCACAGATTACTATTTGACTCAACAATTCCAATACTAGTTACATATTTAAGAGAAACAAAAACATGACGTCCATACAAAAACTTGTTCACAATGTTCAAAGCAGCATTATTTATAATAGCCAAAAAGTGGAAACAAAATGTTCATTAACTGATGGGTTAATCAACCAAATGTGGTGTATCCACCCAATGGAATATTATTAGATAAAATTAGGCCCCTTCTTCACTTTTTATTCAGCAATAAAATCAAACTTGGTACCTCCTACAATATGGATGAACACTGAAAACATGATGAGTAAGCCTGGCATAGGGACTCACGCTGTAATCCTAGCACTCTGGAAGACGAGGTGGGCGGATTACCTGAGCCGAACAGTAGGAAACCAGCCTGAGCAAGAGCAAGACCCCATCTCTAAAAATAGCAGGCATTGTGGGGGGCACCTGTAGTCCCAGCTACTTGGGAGGCTGAGGCAAGAGAATCACTGAAGCCCAAGAGTTTGAGGTTGCTGTGAGCTGTGATAACACAGTACTCTACCAAGGGCAACAAAGTGAGACTCTGTCTCAAAAAAAAGGAAAACATGGGGAGTAAAAGAAGTCAGTCACAAAGACCATATGATTCCATTTATATTATTGCCCAGAATAGGTAATTAGTGGCTGTCTACAGCTGATAGGATGGGGGGGAAAGGGATAGAGGGTGGAATGAGGATTGACTACTGATGAGTACACAGTTTCTTTTGAGGGTGATGCAAATGTTCTAAAAATCAAATTATGGTGATGGTTTTACAACTTGTGAATATATTAAAAACCACCAAATTATATACTTTTTTTTTTTTGAGACAGTCTCACTTTGTCACACTCGGTAGAACATCATAGCATCATAGCTTACGGCAACTTCAAACTGTTGGGCTCAAGCGATTCTTCTGCCTTAGCCTCTCAAGTAGCTGGGACTACAGACACCCACCAAGAAGCCTGGCTATTTTTTATAGAGATGGAGTTTTGCTCTTGCTCGGGCTGGTCTTGAACTCCTTAACTCCAGAAATCTACCTGCTTCAGCCTCCCAGGGTAAAATTATACACTTTAAATGGGTAAATGTTATTATATGTGAATTATATCTCAAAAATGCTAGGTTAATACAACAACAAAAAGTGAGCTTTTAAACAGAGCTTGCACCTTTATAAGTGAGTAATTTAGAAAATATTTTAAAGTGTGCTTTACTAAAAGAATTATCAAAAAGTATTAACAGGGTGGTGCCTGTGGCTCAGTGAGTAGGGTGCCGACCCAATATACCGAGGGTTGCAGGTTCAAACCCAGCCCCAGCCAAACTACAACAAAAAATAGCCGGGTGTTGTGGCAGGCACCTGTGGTTCCAGCTACTTGAGAGTCTAAAGCAAGAGAATCACCTAAGCCCAAGATCTGGAGGTTGCTGTGAGCTGTGACTCCAGGGCACTCTGCCAAGGGCAACAAAGTGAGACTCTGTCTCTAAAAAAAAAAAAAAAAAAAGTGTTAACAGATCTTGAAGTGGTAGGATAACTTTTTTTTCTTAAACTTTCATCATTGATTTATATCTGGAAACTGTCATCATTTTTTTCATAATTAAAAAAACTATAAATAGCCCCAGCTACTACGGAGGCTGAGGCAAGAGAATCACCTAAGCCCAAGAGCTGGAGATTGCTGTGAGCTATGTGACGCCACGACACTCTACTGAGGGTGATAAAATGAGAGTCTTGTCTCTACAAAAAAAAAAAAAACTATAAAAATTTAAAACATACCCAGTGAGGTTGGGACAGCATTTCATCTCCATGAGACCTGTCTGATCTAATGCACAGGCATAGATATCAATAACATGGCCAGTTGCAGCAGCTCGATTAGCCAGTGCTTCAAAATGCTATAAAAGATTTTTACAAGTTAAATCAAGGTAATACATAAAATCATCCTTTAAATCTTTTTTCCATTAACAGATCAAAATGACCTAAGTATAACTGAAATAATAACCCATCATATTTAAATATGATTTATTATTTTTCTACAGTGCTCACAAAATGATACCTGACATTTTCCCATTTTTTCTTTAGAAGTCACTCTTTTTTCTTTAGAAGCTATCTAGAAAGTCACTCTTCCTAGATAAATCCCTAAATGAAGTTAAATATAAAGAAAGGCATACTGAACATCTTGTTCTTCGCATATAAACATGGCAAACAGAAGAACAACAGAGAACTCTTTTTCCTGGCTAAACCCAAGTAGCAAAAACATCCAAAAATAGATGACAAAAGTACAAAAGTAGTAATATAATCAAACATTTCTTGAAACTCTAACCAAGAAAAATTACAAGCTCAAAAAAAAAGTTAGTTGAGGCTGGGCGCCCATAGCTCAATGGTTAGAGCACCGGCCCTGTGCACCAGGGGTGACAGGTTCGAACCTGGCCAAGGTCTGCTAAACTGTAAAAACAAACAAACAAAAATTAGCTGGCAGAGAAAAAAGTATCCACTAACAGTGACAAAAATGATCTGTAATTAACTACTTTTAAAAATATAATGATGACAACCAAATAATGTAAGATAATATAGTAAAGCTAAACTAAAACTGTGAACTCCAGAGAATTTTTAGAAATATTAACTAAGATATTAACAAATAGATACAATGTATACAGAGTCATGAAATCAACCTTGGTGAAAAGTAAAGAAATGTGAAGTTAGATGAAGTTAACTCGCCAGAAAATGATGGGCTATTCAAGCTATGAACAATATTCATATCTCGAGGAGACATCAGGGGCTTCAACAAGAATACCTTAAAAGACACAGAGGGCTTCTCTCAAGAAGCCCTCTATATCTGTTGATATATCAGTTGATATATCTCAAGAGGAATCTTCAAGCTTCAAGCGGATACTTACTGGTACCTAATCTGAAGTTTTTAAGTATTTCAAACAAGAAAAACCGTAAAAGTTGGCTCGGCGCCTGTGACTCAACAGGCTAAGGCGCCAGCCACGTACATCTCAGCTCGTGGGTTCGAATCCAGCCCCAGGGCCCGCCAAACAACAATGAAGGCTGCAACCAAAAAAAAAATGGCCGGGCGTTGTGGCGGGCGCCTGTAGTCCCAGCTACTTGGGAGGCGAAGGCAGGAGACTCACTTGAGCCCAGGAATTGGAGGTTGCTGTGAGCTGTGATGCCACAGCACTCTACCCAGGGTAACAGCTTGAGGCTCTGTCTCAAAAAAAAAAACAAAAAACTGTAAAAGTTATCAAGAAAAAATATATATATTTCTCTAATTCTGAATGGCAGTTATAATATTAAACTTCATAACATTAGATTTCTATCAAAAAATTCTTGTATTCTTCCCCTTACATCAAAGGAATACCAGATTTCTTCTTTTTCTTTCTGCAGAGTAAGGAGAAGCTCTTAATATAGAATACCAGATTTCTAAAAATACAGAAAGACTTAAAAAGGCAAAATTACCTTAGTTCCCTTTTTAACATATTTGGCATTGTCTTTTTCAATGTCATGCCATGATCTTATAGGTGTCTTCAATTCATCTCCAACCACCATTCCAGGCCCCTGAGTAGCAGGACCACCGATGAACATCATGATACGAGCCCCAGTATTGGGAAAAGTACACTATTGAGAAAAAGTAACTTGTCAAGAGTTTAAAGGAAAATAGAAAACATCATAGATACATGTGTATCTGATAAATTTTTACATTTTTTCTATATTACAGAAAAGCAAATATTTTCTAATAGATAAAATTATTAAATGTTTAAAATGGAATTCAAAAGCAAGGTATTTATTTGAATACTTTTAGGAATACCCTAATATTTGCAATAAAATTTTTAAAGAATATATATAAACTTAATTCCTATAAACAGGACATTTTTTCTGCTTAACTAGTCTTAAACTGAGAGAAGTACAGAAAGAAGAGGAAGAGAGGGCAATTTCTTCTGTTTTATTAATTTTATGTTTTTTCATTTTCTGTTTTTTTTTTTTTTTTTTTAGAGACATGGTATTGCTGTGCTGTCCATGCTGAACTCAAACTCTTATGCGCAAGTGATCCTCTTGCCTCAGCCTCTTGACAGTTGGGACTACAGGCACACGCCACTGTACCCAGCTCTTCTGTTTTGTGGTATTGTTTTGCTTTTGTTTTCTATGCTTAAAACATAAGTATAATTTATAGTTTAAGTTGATATATCAGTGGTTCTCAATCTTCCTAATGCCACAGCCCTTTAATACAGTTTCTGTGGGTCGCAACCCACAGGTTGAGAACCGCTGTGATATATTGACTACTCCAATCTACTTCCCCTTTCTCACAAGATGCCAGTGAAATAAGAGAAAATGTGTTATTTTTAAAATAAGCAAAAATTGAAATAAAAATACAAAAATAAGTAAATAAAATTTAAAGATAATAAAGACTGCTATCAGTAGACCAGAAATTTTAAGGATGTCAAACAACAAATTGCACTGGATTGATAAAATAATCAGAAAAGCATATCGCAAATTCCAAAAGCAAGCTAGATCTTAATACCTGGAAAGCTCCACATTTGCAATCAAAAAATACAAAAAGCAGAAATGAAATGGACCAAAGAGGATATAGGATGTGCCTCCAGACATATCAGATGATAGATTCTGCCACCAGCAACTCCTGAGAAATGCTGAGTGGAAAGTAGACCATCTGCCTGGAAAGGGTTCTTAGCCTGAAAATTAAAGGCTGAGAGATACAGGACCAAGGAAATAGTACAACAGATGTTCGAACAAACATGACAACTCTCAAGGTATTTCTGGAATTAAAAGCATTGTGAGAATTAAAACCTCAAGGGATGGGCTAATAAGCATGTCTGAAGACTGAAACAAAGATATGGAAAATAAAGTTGAGAAGACTGCCTAGAAATAGAAACAAAGCAGAAAAATACAAGGGAAAAAACAAGATATAAAGACATACCACGGTCCAGTATCAATCTAATGAGTATAGAATAAAAAAGACAAAAAAATAAAGCTGAGGTCAGGCGCAGTGGCTCATGCCTGTAACCTTAGCACTCTGGGAGGCCAAGGTGGATGGATTGCCTGAGCTCACAGGTTTGAGACCAGTCTGAGCCAGAGCAAGACCCCGTCTCTAAAAGTAGCCGGGTGTTGTAGTGGGCGCCTGTAGTCCCAGCTACTCAGGAGGCTGAGGCAAGAGAATTGCTTAAGACTAAGAGTTTGAGGTTGCTGTGAGCTGTGATGCCACAGCCATCTACCAAGGGCGACAAAGTAAGACTCTCTCTTAAAGAAAAAAAAAAAAAAGGTGGCGCCTGTGGTTCAAAGGAGTGGGGCACCCGCCCCATATGCCGGAGGTGGCGGGTTCAAGCCCAGCCCTGGCCAAAAAAAAATTTTTTTTTCAAATTGTACCTAAAAAGTATAATTTCCCTTATCTTACTACTGCTAACATTTGGGTAAACATCTTTCTAGAATCCTATCTCTACACAAAAGGATATTTTGCAGAAAAAAATTTCCATAAATAAAATCATATACTCTGTCCTATAACCTGATTTTTTCACACAACATTATCTTATATATATAATTCCTGTTATATTGTGAAATATATATACTCCTCTCCTTTCCAGACACATAGCTCCTGCTAAGAATATCTTTTGTACACTAATAAAATGATTGGTGGCTGGGAGCCCCTAGATAGCTTCAGGATGGGGGCTGGTCACATGACTAAAGGTTGAGCCTTTCAGCCCCCTCCCAAAGGGTGAGGTACTAAAGCTTACGCTGATCACCAATAGCCAAAGATGTGATTAATCACATCCATGTAATGTTATAAACTCATGCCCATGTAAGCCTCTGTAAAAACCTAAAACGACAGGGTTAGGATATCCAAACGTGGGGAAAAAAAATAAAAATAATAAAAAATAAACAGGCTCTTAGAGGGTTACACCCCAAAGAGGAAACTCTGCACCCCTTCTCTCATACCTATCTCAATACATCTCTTCCATCTGTTTATCTGTATTATTTGAAATATCTTTATAATAAGCCCATAAATATAAGTAAAGTATTTCCCTGTTCTGTGAGCTGTTCTAGAAATTAAATCAAACCCAAGGTGGGTCATTTACAGACAGTCGGTCAGGAGTTTTGGAAACAACCTACTACTTGCAACTAGCATCTGAAGTAAGGGGAAATTTTAGAGACTAAGCCTTTAATCTGTGAAATCTGTTGCTATCTCCAGGACGTGAAACTAGCACAGAATTGCTTGGTTGGTGTGCAGGAAAAACTCACATCTTTGAGGTCACAGAGATATTCTGTATTGATTGTTGAGAGAGAATAACAAAAAGAAAAATAAGCACTTGGGTTTTTTCCTACATATTTACAGTTCCGTACACACACACTATTCGTTCCAAACAAAGCCATCATCACTACCTCCAGCAGTCCTACAGCTATAGAAAGTGCCACTCCGGAGGAACGCAGAGGCCTCTTTCCCTGCGGTACAGGCCAAGGGTCTCGCTGAAGTTCTCCAAGAAGATCTGTGAGATTCATGTCTATTTTCTGTACTGGCTGTAAGAATCTGAAAAACCAAAGTAAATAAAAAGCCATTTATAAATCTCTGTAGGTAAGGGCTTATGAAAAAAATTGTCCACTTTCCTAAAAACAGAGAAAAATACTTTGGATACACAGCAGACCAGTAGTTCCCAAACTTCTGTATGGTGATCAGCTGGAGATTTTGTCTTAACACAGATTTGCTGAGTTCTAGTTCTAGAGTCTGTTTCAGTAGGTCTGGGGTAGCCCCAAGAATTTGCATTTCAAACATGGTCCTAGGTTATTCTGATGCTGCTGGTCCAGGAACCTCACTTTGAACAACTACTATATATGAAACACTCAAACCAAGTATTACTTCACAACTTTATACATGGATTCATTTACTAGTCTAGCAAATTTTTTTTTGCACTTTTTGGCCGGGTCTGGGTTTGAACCTGCCACCTCCGGCATATGGGGCCAGCGCCCTACTCATTTGAGCCATAGGCACCGCCCACAATCTAGCAAATTTTAAGGTTATTAAAATATATGAGAAGATCCATCAATTCAATTTTAATACTATCTCTAATTAGAAAGTTTGGAGGGGGAAGTTTAGAGGAAAAAGCTACCTCTTAAGAGTAAGAAGACAAAAAGGTTTTGAGGCCCTATTTTGCTTGGTTGCCCTCAAACCACAAATTATTTTTTTTCTGAATTTAAAAATAGAAAATCAGGAATACATCAAAATTAACTCCTTACATTACAATGGTGAGAAATAAACCGTTTCAATGCATTAATTTTGCATCAACTTTTTTAAAAGCTTTATTAAAATGTAATTTATTTATATTCCTAAAAACATTTGACAATATGGCATATGGCATCTCTGAATGTTTACTTTCAAGTTAAGGGAATGAGATGCTTAAAATAGCTGCATGAATTGTCAAATTCTTTATCCTATTTAATTATTACCTATTGGAAGGAGGTGGCTGCTGTACCTGAGGACCACGTGTTGCTTGAGTAACCGGTACTTTGGAGAGCCCCAGCATTTCCTATAAAGAGATTATTTGGGTGACACACATTATTTCTACAAAGATTTATCAACTATTTACTATGAATAAGGTGCTGCACTAGACAGCAGGAACACAAAACTAGAGAGGACAGGTTTCTTTCTTCAGAAAGCAAATAGTCCAGTAGGGAGACTGTTAGGACAATGATAACAACACAGTAAAATAAGCACCATGAAAGAGCAAAGTACAAGGTGTTATGTAAGAAAAGAGGAAGGTCAGTCAGAGTGGCTCACACCTGCAATCCCAGCACTCTGGGAGGCTGAGACAGGGGGATCCCTTGAACTCAGGAATTCGAGATCAACCTGAGCAAGAGTGAGACCCTATCTCTACTAGGAACAGAAAAAATTAGCAAGACATTGCAGCAGACGCCCGTAGTCGCAGCTGCTCAAGAGGCTGAGGCAAGAGGATCTATTGAACCCAGGAGTTTGAAATTGCTGTGAGCTAGGTTGAGGCCAGGGCACTCTTGCCTGGACAACAAAGTAAGACTTTGTCTCAAAAAATAAAAATAAGGCTCGGCGCCTGTGGCTTAAGCGGCTAAGGCGCCAGCCATATACACTTGAGCTGGCAGGTTAGAATCCAGCCTGGGCCTGCCAAACAACAATGATAGCTGCCAAATAGCTCCCATAGCTCAAAAAAATAGCCAGGCATTGTGGTGGGCACCTGTAGTCCCAGCTACATGGGAGGCAGAGACAGGAAAATCACTTAAGCTCAAGAGTTGGAAGTTGCTGTGAGCTGTGATGCCACAGCACTCTACCCAGGGGGACAGCTTGAGGCTCTATCTCAAAATAAATAAATAAATAAATAAAAATAAAAAAGAGAAAGAATACTAGCTCAGAGGGGGTGCCTATTGCTCAGTGGTTAGGGCACTGGCCACATGATCCAGGACTGGTGGGTTCAAACCCGGCATGGGGGAACTAAATAACAACAACAACAAAAAAAAGAAAACACCTGGGCGTTGTGGTGGGCGCCTATAGTCCCAGCTACCAGGGAGGCTGAGGCAAGAGAATCACTTCAGTCCTAGAGTTTGGGGTTGCTGTGGCCCTAGTGTTTGAGATTGCTGTGAGCTGTAATGCAATGGCACTCTACCTAGGGTGACAAAGCAACACTATGTTCTCAATAAAAAAAAAATACTTTATTCCTAATTAATAGTTAAAATAAGTTATTGTATAACTTAAATGTTCATACTCTTTTTTTTTGAGACAAAGTTTTGTTGCCCCAAATAGTGTGCAGTAGTGTCATCATAGCCCATAGCAACCTCAAACTCCTGGGTTCAAGTGATCCTCTTGCCTCAGACCTCCTCCCAGTAGCTGGGATTACAGGCCCACCACACCCAGCTAAATTTTTCTATTTTGGGTAGAGAGAGGGTCTTGCTCTTGCTTAAGCTGGTCTTGAACTCCTGGCCTTAAGCAATCCTCCCACCTCACCTGGCCCTACTCACCCTCTTCAGTCTCTTTCCTTTTTTTGGAGACAGAGTCTCACTATGTTATCCTCAAATGCTTGGGCTTAAGCAAATCTCTTGCCTTAGCCTCCCAAGTAACAAGGACTACAGGCACCCACCACAACACTCAGCTCTTTTTTAGATACTGGGTCTCGCTCTTGCTCAAGCTGATCTCAAACTTGTGAGCTCAGGCAATCCACCAGCCTCAGCCTCCCAAGTGCTGGGATTACAGGTGTGAACCACCGTGCCTCGCTCTTTCCCTTCTTTATATAAACCCACTCAAGTGTCCTTCCTCCTGTAACTCAGTTCTCTCTCAAACTCCCATAGTATCTTCTTCTTTACCTTCAACAACAAATATTTTTTTTTTTTTGAGACAGAGCCTCAAGCTGTCACCCTGGATAGAGCTGTGGCATCACAGCTCACAGCAACCTCCAATTCCTGGGCTCAAGCGAGTCTCCTGCCTCAGCCTCCCAAGTAGCTGGGACTACAGGCGCCCGCCACAACGCCCAGCCATTTTTTGGTTACAGCCATCATTGTTGTTTGGCGGGCTGGGCTGGATTCGAACCCGCCAGTTCAGGTGTACGTGGCTGGCGCCTTAGCCCGTTGAGCCACAGGCACCAAGCCAACAACAAATATCTTAAAAGAACAAACTTCTATTTATCCATCTCATCAAATTTTATTCACTGCTCATTCTCTACTCATCCAAACCTACAATTCCTCCTGTGTTCTCTTAGTTAACTGTAGCACCATTATCCCAGTCTGCCAAGCTTCAAATTAGAGTCATCCTCAAAAATCTCTTCCTTTGGTGCTCAGCACCCGTAGCTCAAGTAGCTAAGGCACCAGCCACATACACCAGGGCTGGCAGGTTCAACTCCAGCCCAGGCCTGTCAAACAACAATGACAACTACTACCAAAAAATAGCCACTGTGGCAGGCACCTATAGTCCCAGCTACTTGGGAGGGTGAGGCAAGAGAATCGCTTAAGCCTAGGAGTTGGAGGTTGCTGTGAGCGTAATGCCAAGGCACGCTACCCAGGGTGACAGCTTGAGGCTCTGTCTCCAAAAAAAAAAAACTCTTCCTTTCTTTTTCATTTTGGTCTACCTGAATGCCTCTGAAGTCTCATTTTATGTTTGTCAACTTTATCCCAGATTTATCTCCCATCTTCTAGGATAACTATTCTCTACTGGGAGTTGTACCAGAATTACTCAGAAAGTATTTGCAAAATACTTACGTCAACAATCCTTCCCAATATAATCACACATTCACTCGCTCTCTTATGGGCTACCAAAATCTCTGGGCAGAATAAAGATTTTGAAAAATATCCCCAGATGATCTTCATATGTTACACATAACTCACTTGCTTTGGAAGATAAAGGTTCAATTTGCAACAATGATAAAAATCATTAAAAACACATATACCCATAGTTCATATATTAAATAACTCGGAAGTCTCAAGATATCTCCCCTTGCCAAACATACTAAAAGTGTTTGGTTTGGTTCCTATGTGAGATGTCAAAAAACAGAAGGTAATATTCTACAGTTATTCCCTCTTAGCCTTTAGCATGACTCTTCTATAAGCCCTGCAAATCTCTAGTAAAACAGCTTCGGTTTCACTTTAAATTTTAAAGACACAGTTAAAAGTAAAGGGTCTTCAATCTATATGAAAATAATTTAAGGCACACAAAAGAAAACTGATGCCAACACTAAATAAAAGCCTCTGATACAATTATATTAGTCATTCATAATAAAAATATTATCCAGAAACAAATACAGAAAGAATTTATCAACATATACAAAGTGATATTCACAGATCAGTGGTAACTACCATTCCTATTGTTTACCTGCAGTTGTTTTGCAGAGAGATCTTTTGTTCCTCTGAAGACATAGCTTTTGGAAATGCCTTCACATCCAAGTTCATGAACCTGCACCATTCTCCCAAAAGTAATAAGTCCAACCAAAGCTGTAGGTGGTAGAAGACTTAATGACATCTGCATGGATTCTTTTAAGGCCTGTAAATCTTCATCTTCCATGCAAGTATCAACCACGTAGAGAAATATCAAAGGCATCTGAGGACCACGCTTTTAAAAAAGATTTGCCATAACAGGAAAAACTGAAGTTATTTTTAAAGTTAATAACATTTAAATACAATACATAAAAGTCAATATAAAACTAATTAAATAATATATACAATGAAATCCTAATAAAGCCATTTCAGAAGTGAAACATTAAATGTGCTGTCATGGAGAGCTTCTAAGATACATCATCACAGAGTGAAAAATTAAGTTTAAAAACATTTTGTAAAGTTACACAATGAGGGGACTTTCACTTTCTAATTTATTTAACTGCATAAGGTTGCATTTCTTATACCGAGTATTTATTAATTTTAAAATAAGGAAATATACTCGTGAAGCTGAGGCAGGAGGATCCCTGGAGCCCAGGAGTTTGAGGTTGCTGTGAGCTAGGCTGACGCCACAGCACGCTAGCCTAGGCAACAGAGTGAGATTCTGTCCCAAAAATAAAAATAAAGGGAGGGGCTTGGCGCCTGTGGCTCAACAGGCTAAGGCGCCAGCCACATACACCTGAGCTGGCGGGTTCAAATCCAGCCCCGGCCCACCAAACAGCAATGACAGCTGCAACCAAAAAATGGCCGGGCATTGTGCCAGGTACCTGCAGTCCCAGCTACTTGGGAGGCAGAGGCAGGAGACTCGCTTGAGCCCAGGAATTGGAGGTTGCTCTGAGCTGTAATGCCACGACACTCTACCCTGGGCGACAGCTTGAGGCTCTGTCCCAAAAAAAAAAAAAAAAAAGGATAAAGTCCTTAGCCTGGATAAAGTCCATAGATGGGGGCAGGGATCATAGACTAGCAAGAAAGGTAGGAGGAAGATCAATAAAATGTATTTTATTTTACTCTAGCCCAGGGTAGAGTGCCATGGGATCAGCCTAGCTCATAGCAACCTCAAACTGCTGGGTTCAAGTGATCCTCCTGCCTCAGCCTCCCAAGTAGCTAGGACTACAGGAGCCCACCACAATGCCCGGCTGATTTTTTTATTTTTAGTAGAGATGGGGTCTCACTCTTGCTCAGGCTCCTCAAACTCCTGAGCTCAAGTGACCCTCCTGCCTTGGCCTCCTGGAGTAATAGGATTATAGGCATGAGCCACGGCATGTGGCCTCTTTCACTTCCTTCCTTTGTACTAAGTCTTCCAGATCCAGTATGTATTTTAAAGTCAAGTCCAATTTATAAAAGTCTTATAGAGCCAACCTTGAAACAAATCTGCAGTGCCAACTTCCTTGGAAGTTTCCAATGCCTAATGGCTAGAGAGTATATGTTGGTCTCCCTTATAGCCTTGAGTGAGTTTTTAAAACCAAGAAAATAAATTTAGGATGAGGGGCAGATCATTCCAAATCCAGGTGTACACTGAAGTGCTGCTTTATTATTTTTTTGAAGGCCACACTTAACATGGCCTAGAGGAAGTCAATAGGCCAAATAAAATGATTTAAGAAATTAAAAATATTTTTCAGTGAGAACAGACTCTGGGTGTGCAATATAAACTGTATATTTTGGCTTGGGTCACTGGCCATTTCCTTCCCCTTTTCCCCAGAGCAGAAATGTCTGCCAGCTTCTGTTTAAAGGAGACAACTTGAAAGTTTGTGGGTGAAGCAGACAGTTTAAAATTATTTTGATTATTCTATAAATTATAGCAAATACTTTTGGCCCTTCGCACTCTACCCACGCCTCACGTTGCCCCTTATTCAACTTCCTTTTTGTTGTAGCACTTATTACCTCCTAGAAATTCTACTGGAAATGTGCATACATACACACACATATATTCATATACATATTCTCCACAACTAATTACTGAAATTATAGTCATAATTGCCAAAAACAGTAACAGGATTATAAGAGCATAAACAGGGACTTAATCTGAAATTTAAGGAAATTCATATGTGTGTATGGATGTATATGTAAACATATACAATTTTCCAATTGTCTCTCTATTCCACTTTTTTTTTATTAAGTCATTTGTACATAGATCATACATACATTTATGCCATTATGGGATTCGATGTGTTGTACAAATTGGAGCTTACATGCTACTAATCAACACAGCTTTCACCTCATTTACCCAAGTATAGCATTAAGACATTTGTGTTCTACACCCAATAGATCCAACTTGTACTTGCATTATGCTCCATAAGTGTGGTCCCCCTACTAACCCTCCCTCTCTCAACACACCCCCCTCCCTTCCCTTTCTCTCCCCTTCCCTCCTTCATCCTAGGCTATAGTTGTGTTTCATTTTCCAATGCAAGTGTGAGTGATTATAAATTGGTTTCACAGTAGTATTGAGTATATTGGATATTTGTTTTTTCATTCCTGAGATACTTTACTAAGAAGAATATTTTCCAGCTCCATCCCTGTAAAC
>CAUYON010065132.1:0-18759 GCA_963573935.1 Arctocebus calabarensis
CCTGTGGTCCCAGCTACTTGGGAGGCAGAGGCAAGAGACTCGCTTGAGCCCAGGAATTGGAGGTTGCTGTGAGCTGTGATGCCACAGCACTCTATCCAGGGTGACAACTTGAGGCTCTGTGTCCAAAAAAAAAAAAAGAAAAGAAAATTGGTACAGAAGGGACATTTCTTAAATTGATAGCGGCCATCTACAGCAAACCCACAGCCAATATTATATTGAATGTAGTTAAATTGAAATCATTTCTACTCAGATCAAGAACCAGGCAAGGTTGCCCATTGTCTCCACTCCTCAACATTGTAATGGAAGTCTTAGCCATCACAATTAGGCAAGAAAAGGCAATCAAGGTATCCATATAGGGTCAGAGGAGACCAAACTTTCACTCTTTACAGATGATGATTGTATATCTGGAAAACACCAGGGATTCTACTATGAAACTCTTAGAAGTGATCAAGGAATACAGCAGCATCTCACGTTATAGAATCAACAGTCATAAATCTGTATCCTTTATATATACAAATAATAGTCAAGCTGAAAAAAAATCAAGGACTCTATTCCTTTCATAGTAGTGCCAAAGAAGATAAAATATTTGGGAGTTTACCTAACAAGGACATGAAAGATCTCTATAAAGAGAACTGTGAAACTCTGAGAAAAGAAATAGCTGAAGATGTTAACAAATGGAAAAACATCATGCTCAAGGTTGGGAAGAATCAACATTGTTAAAATGTCCTTACTACCCAAAGAAATATACAATTTTAATACAATCCCTATTGAAGCTCCATTGTCATACTTTAAAGATCTGGAAAAAGTACTACTTTGTTTTATATGGAATTAGAAAAAACCTTAAATAGCCAAGACATTACTCAGAAATAAAAACAAAGCAGGAGAAATCACGCTGTCAGACCTCATATTATACTATAAATCAATAGTGATCAAAACTGCATGGTACTGGCACAAAAACAGAGAGGTAGATATATGGAACAGAATAGAGAACCAAGAGATGAACCCAGCTACTTCCCATTATTTGATCTTTGATAAGCCAATTAAAAACATTCAGTGGGGAAAAGATTTCCTATTTAACAAATGGTGCTGGATAAATTGGCTGGCAACCTGTAGAAGACTGAAACTGGACCCACACCTTTCTCCATTAAGAAAGATAGACTCACCAGATTAAAGATTTAAACTTAAGACATGAAACTATAAAAATACTAGAAGAACGTGCAGGGAAAACACTTGAAGAAATCAGCCTGGGCAAATATTTTATGAGGAAGACCCACCGAGGAAATTTGGAAGCAACACTAAAAATATATGAATGGGATCTGATCAACTAAAAAGCTTCTGCACAGCCAAGAATACAGTAACTAAAGCAAGCAGACAGCCCTCATAATGGGAGAAGATGTTTGCAGGTTGTGTCTCAGAAAAAGGTCTAATAACCAGAATCCACAGAGAACTCAAACGTATTAGCAAGGAAAGAACAAGTTGATCCCATCTCAGTGTGGACAGGGACATGAAGAGAAACTTCTCTGACGAAAACAGATGCACAGCCTACAGACACATGAAAAAATCCTCATCATCCTTAATCATTAGAGAAATGCAAATTAAGACCACTTTGAGATATCATCCAACTCCAGTAGGATTAGGCCACATCACAAAATCCCAAAACCAGAGGTGTTGGCATGGATGTGGAGAAAAGGGACCACTTCTGCACTGCTGGTGGGAATGCAAACTAATACATTCCTTTTGGAAAGATGTTTGAAGATCACTTAGGGATCTAAAAATAGACCTACTTTTCAATCCTTCAATCCCTCTACTAGATATATATCCTGAGACCAAAAATCACTTTATTACAAAGATATTTGCACCAGAATGTTTATTGCAGCCCAATTCATAATTGCTAAGTCATGGAAGAAGCCCAAGTGCCCATCAACCCATGAATGGATTAATAAATTATGGTATATGTACACCATGGAATATTCAGCCTTAAAAAAAGATGGAGACTTTACCTCTTTCATGTTTACATGGATGGAGCTGGAATATGTTCTTCTTAGCAAAGTATCTCAAGAATGGAAGAAAAAATATCCAATCTACTCAGCCCTACTATGAAACCAGTTTATAGCTTTTATGTGAAAGCAGTAACCCAACTATACCCCAAGAAGTTGGGGGAACCCAACTTCCCCCAAGAAGGGGAAAAAGGAGAGGGTTGGGGAGGGGAGGAGGGAAGATGGGTGGAGCGCGGGTAATTGGTGGGACCACACCTACGGTGCATTTTCCAAGGTTACATGTTAAATTACTAAATGTAGAATATAAATGTCTTGACACAATAACTAAGAAAATGCGTGAAGGCTATGTTAACCATTTTGATGAAAATATTTCAAACGGTATATAAAACCAGCACATTGTACCCCCATGATTGCATTAATGTACACAGCTATGATTTAATTAAAAGAAAGAAAGAAAGAAAAAATAACTGTTCAATTTTCTCAAACTTTGAATTAGAAAAGCCAAAAAAAAAAATTTTTTTTTTTAAGGCAAAGTCTTATTTTGTCACCCTCAGTAGAGTGGCCTGGCATCACAGCTCAGAGTTTAAAGATTTTATAGTTTAGTTTTAGGTTTAATAGCCTTATAGATAATAAAAGTAATTGATTAATTAAAAAATTATGGTCTAATATCTTCAGTGAAAAAAATTATAAGAACACTTGAAACATGAAATGTATGTTAATGCCATTTGGGTGACGGTCAGCTACATTTCAACTGAATGAAAACAAGTTATTTTTAAAAACTGAATGGAATAGAAAAATTGAATCCATGTCTTTTCTTTTAATTTTTTTTCCCCAAGACAGAGTCTCACTTTCTCACCCTCTTTAGAGTGCTTTGACATTATAGCTCACAGCAACCTCAAACTCTTAGGCTCAAGTGATCCTGTTGCCTCAGCCTCTCCCAAGTAGCTGGGGCTAGAGGCACCTGCTGCAAGGGTGCTCGGCTTGTTTTAGAGATGGGCGTTCTCTCTGTCTAGGCTGGTCTTGAACTCCTAAGCTCAAGGGATCCACCCACTTTGGCCTCCCAGAGTGCTAGGATTACAGGCATGAGCCAACAAGAAGTTTTTATATCATTGCTGTAGTTGCTAATAAATAGATAAATGCCATTCGTTTTTTCCTAGCATTGAACTTTGTGTAATATTGTATACTAATGATTAATGGATGCATAATGAATTAGTAGTAATTTTTATTTGGGCTAATAAATGTGTTTATAGGTTTTTCACAAAGTTTACTATTTTCAATAAAATAAATAGGATGCTGGATTAGAATAAAATACATAGACCTTCAAATCTGTGTAGCAATATCATTGTGCTATGCTTATCAGCATCAGCTTTCGCATCAGAAAGCTTCATTTCTATCAATGATCAGCTCTCTGACTTTAGGTGAATTGCCCCCTTTCTAAACCAGAATCTTCTCTTTAAAGTGAGAATAATAATAATGTTAACCCCATTAGTACTTCATGAATAGGTGATGAATATCAAATAAAATTACATATAAACACTTAACTCAGTATGTGGATCAAAGTAAACATTAGAGTTATCTTCACCAATTATTAGTTCAACCTTTGAGATTTTATTTGTAAGGTTTTTTTCACAAGGCTTTCATGAGACTTTGTAAATACCTTACTGAACTGAAGATACAGTTAGACAGTTTTGTTCTCTAATAAAATTTCATAGCATTTAATTACAGCCTTTGAGGGGTCAGTGGTTGAAGATTTGAGAAGGTGCATGATGCATATTTTCTGCAATAACCTCAAATGTAATCAGTCTTTATCATGAGGTCAGATCCTTTATCACACACTTGGATATCTAACAGGATTTTTAGCAAATATAACCTACTTTAACAATTTCTAAACAGAGAAGTTGCTAGAGGAGGGTACACGTGTTTGAATTGGCCACCAAGCTGGGCAAGAACTCCAAAAACCTTTACCATAGAGAAATGACAAATTGTGGCTATTGATGCTGTACTCCTTTGTACCTGGCTGCTTATAAGAGACTTTTTCCAATTGTTGTAAATTTTCTCATTAGCTACTTAAAATTAAATCCAAGTAATAGCTTCTTTTTTATAGCCTAGCAACTTTTTTAAGTGTATACATTTTTTTCAAAACAAAGTTTTAAGTGGCAAAAATGATTAGAAGAGGAAATATGTGCTCATTTATTTCCTTGTCATCAAATATAAATTTGTATTAGTTTGTTGGTATTCACACCAACAAAGACATAGCTTTCAAATGGGGAAAGAATATTTTGGCTATATTTTCTGATTTTTATAATACAACTGTCCAATTCTTTTTTTAAAAGTGTCTGCCCAATCATATTTATCTTTAAGACAAAAAAAAAAAAAAAAACACAGAGAATCAGCATAGTTCCTAAGAAAGTTCTGTGTTCCCATTATAGTTTCTCTTAATGAGGAAAATTCTATTGTTTGATAATTCACAATTGAAATTACATTGCATATCTGAAGAGGTTTCAGATCAACTGGGACAAATTGTTTTTTCATGCAAAAAGTTGCATAAGATAATAGGAACACAGATTAGTTCTCTAAAAGTAAAAACATCATTTCTTTTAGAAGTGATGTGGCATTTTTCCTCCTCATTTGTGCTGACTTAAGTCACTTTAAATTCTGTTTAATCTAGGTCAGCAGTTCTCAACCTATGGGTTACGACCTCTTTGTAATGATGAAAATACATCTGCATATCAGATAATTACGTTATGATTCATGACAGTAGCAAAATTACAGTTATGAAGTAGCAATGAAAATAACTTTATGGTTGGGGTCACCACAGCATGAAACTGTATTAAAGGGTCACAGCATTAGGCAGGTTGAGAACCACTGCTCCATGTAGATCCTCACTGTTCCTTCATCAACCTTTGGTTCAGCTCTCTCTTACTCACTTCCTTTAAACAGGTGTCCATGAAATTTGTGTACGTTTTACTATGACAAACCATCTGACCTTTCTGTTTTAAAGTATTTATCTGAATTAATGCATTGTTTCATGCTGTTTCAAAACCTGCTTGTAATTCTCAAAGTTAATGGCTGTTTTTTTTTTTTTTTTTATTAAGTCATTTGTACATAGATTGTGAATACATTCATGCCATTATGGGATTCAGTGTGCTGATTATTTGTACAAATTGGAATGCTTACATCCTACTAATCAACATAGCCTTCACCTCATTTACCCAGTTACAGTGTTAAGACACTTGTGTTCTACCCCTGATAGATCCAACTTGTACTTGCAATATGCTCCATAGGTGTGGTCCCCCTAATAACCCTCCCCCTATCGACCCAGCCCTTTCCCTTTCCCTTAAGGGCTGTTTCTGTATCCCATTAGTAAGTGCCAACTATGTGCATGACATTGTGCTCATTCTCCCTTGTTGAGTGTATTGACCACTTATTTTTTGTACCTGTCTCTCCTATGTAAAGGGAATTGTTTCCTTAATTTTCTGTTTGAATTGTTCAATATTGATTTATAGAAATACAGCTGAATTTTGTGTATTCATGTATCCTACAACTTTGCTAAATTTGTTAGTGCTAATAATTCCTTTTGTGAATTCTTCAGAATTATACATGTATATATAAACCATTATGGTCTATGAACAGAGATCGTTTTACTTCCTCCTTTCCAATTTGGATGCCTTTATTTCCTTTAATTGCATAATTTCCCTTTCTGGAAATTCCAGTAAAATGTTAAGAAGTGGGACAAGCAGACTTTTTTTTCCTGATGTTAGGGGGAAGTTTTCAGTTTTTTATTAGTAAGGATTTTAGCTGTGGGTTTTTCATAGATGTCTTTATCAAGTGAAGGAATTTGCATTCTATTCCTAGTTTTCTGAGTGTTTTTATCATGAAAGGATATTTTATCTAATATTTTTGTACATTAATTGAGATGATCATTTATGAGTTTTTTCATTTTGTTAATGTGGTGTATACATTGATTAATTATATTATACTGAGCCATTCTTCTATATCTGGAATAATTATCACTTGGTTTTGGTATATAATCCTTCTAGTAAGCTTTTTTATTTTGTTTCCTAGTATTTTGTTAAGAATTTTTATGTCTGTGTTCATGAAGGGTATTCGTCTATAATTCTCTTTTTCTATGGTATCTTTGTCTTTGTCTTTGTGTGAGCTTAATACTGGCCCCAAAAAATGAATTAGGAAATGTTACCTCATCTTGTGTTACATGAAAAAGATGGGGGATATTTGTTAATTCTTCTTTAAACATTTCATAGAATTCCTAGTGAAGCTACTGTATTAGAAGTTATGCTTCTAGTCAGGTTTTCTGTTTCTTTGTAAGTCAATTTGGGGAGTTTTGAGAGTTTCTATGTTTCTAAAAATTTATTTCATGTAGGTATCCAATTTGTTGACAAATTGTTTAATTGGTTTATAGTGTTTTTTAATAATCAAGTAGGCAGTGGTTCACACCTGTAATCCTAGCACTCTGGGAAACTGAGGTGGGAAGATCCCTTGAGCACAGGAGTTTGAGACCAGCGTGAGCAAGAGCAAGACCCCCATGTCTACTAAACATTGAAAAATTAGCCAGGCCTTGTGGGAGGTGCCTGTAGTCCCAACCACTTGCAATCCTGAGGCAGGAAGATCACTTGAGCCCAGGAGTTTGAGATTGCTGTGAGCTAGGCTAATGCCATAGCCCTCTAGCCAGGGGCAACAAATGAGACTCTGTCTCAAAAAACATACAAGCAAAAAATAAAAAATAAAAAAATCAATAGTCAGGGAAAGGGCAAGTAAAACCACAATCTAATTGTTGCACACTAACCAAATTTTTAAAACTTAACAATATTAGATAGAACTAAGTTGTAGAATAAGAGAAACTGTTAACACTTCTCTGTTGATAGACAAATAAATTGACTTAACCAGGTTAGAAATACATAAAAGAAAGTATTTATACCCTATTATCAGCAATGCTATTCCTGAGTATGTATCACTCAAAATTTATGCACATGGACATGGTTCATGAACATGAATATTCATAATGTCCTCAAATTGAAACAATAATAAATTTCTGTCAGCAGAATATTCTATATTGACTGCCTCCTTTTTCAATTCCTGGTAATCAGGTTCTGTGTTGATCATATGTGGTGAAGTAGTGCTCTCTCACATAACTGTTGGCTGCCACCATCTTCTCCTTTAGTGTATGTTTCTTACCCCTTTTCTAGTATCTGTCTTGGCATATCCTTTCCATATGGTCTTTGTCTTTAGGGTCTCCTCTGTTTCTGTAACTTTAACAGTTATATCTCTGAAGTAATTTGTCTTTGTCTAGCATAGGTTTCTTTTTTCAGATGGGGAGCTTTATTTCCAGGCTACATGATGAAATTATAAATTTATCCTTGCCAATATTAACTGGATCCACAATGACAATTAAAAATTCCCTTGCTTTATCTTTTGTGCTCATTGATCAATACATTTTTTCCTAGAATTTCACCACTCCTCTACTGTTATAATGATGTCTGCCTTTTTATATACCATGTCTACCTTTTATTTTCACAATTTACCCTGATTTATCATCTCTACTTGGTTCTTCACTTCATAGCTTGTCCGTTTACTAGTCACTTCCTTAATAACTATATGTAATGGGTTCTTTTCAGCTCTCTCCTTATTTCTGTTCTCTGTTGTATTTGATATTTTTATAACAGCTCCTTGAAACTATTCTTTATTTCATTCCTTGATACTCACCCATTTTTCCTCTTTTCTTTTTTTTTTTCCGGCGCCAGGTTTAAAACTACCACCTCTAGTATATGGGGCCAGCAAGCACCGCCCTATTTTTTCTCTTTTCGTCTCTAGTGATTTCTTATGGATAGGAACACCAGAAAATTTATCTTCTAAACTGGAATATTTTTGACAATGGAAAAGACATGCTATTTAGTCACTAATAATAAATATATATCCAAGTTTTTCAAGGAAGTACTGCATGTTAGTCACCCCATTTACAGATCTTTTTTTCTTTGCCCAGTTCCTTTTCTTCTGTTAATCCTTTAATATGGGTATTACCTAATATTTTCAACTGTTATCCTTTGATGTTTCACATACTCTCCTTGGGCAAAACATTTGAATTAGTGAAATTACCACCTCCATCGATAATTCTCAAATTATATGACCAATCCCTAACTTTTTTCTGAATTACAGACTTATAGCTTAAGTAGCCCCAAAACTACATACCCCCAAGATTGAAGCTTATTTTTGCCTTCAAATAACCTGTTTTATTTACATACTTACAGATATAAAATATATTTATATACTTATGTTTATAAATCTGTAGATATATATCACATATATACATGCACACACAAAGAGACATTACTTTGTGCAGTTGCTTCAGTAGATACTGCTCATATAATAGCAAAAATACACGCACATCATGACAATGCATTTTCTTAATAGTATGCAAGATAGACACTAATCAAACAATCACACATACAAATGTCATATATATGTGGTTATTTCTATGAATGAGAGGTACATTATATCATGTGAGGTGTGATGAGTATTATGTATTCTTTCCAATACATAACCTATTTTTTTTAGACAATAGGTAGCTCTTCAGATTCAGACAGTCTCTGCTTCTTGAAAACATCACAGTTCAGTACTCAAATGTACTAGCAAATAATTACATTTCTTCTAAGAATTCCCATTGGTTTTCATCCTAGTTATAGCTATATTGCTCATAAACCATAAAATGTCAACCACTAAAATGGTCTCAATACCATTCATGGGTATTGAGGATATTGATGTGGAAACTGAATAAAGATGCTTCTATAGAAATAGTGTTACTTCCTTTGTGAGGAAGAAATGATAAATAATAGTCACAAAGTCTGGATGTTTCTTCTTTTCACATAGTAAGTGATATTTGTTTGAATGTTAATTGCTTGTTCTTTTATTATATATGTTACAAATCTTATACACAAAACTTGAAAGTGCTGAAGCTCCTATTCTTAGAAGACTTCTCCCCATTTCTACAGGCCAGAAAATGAACTAAATTATGTATAGCCTAAAATAATAAATTTCATAATCAACATAAATATTAACAACATTAAAATAACCTGTATTTTTTATGTTGGTATAGTTTTAGAGAAGTGATACTCAAGTTACATCAATCTCTACTGTGTTGATAGGTATAATACAATAATAACAACAATGGCCAACGTTCATTAAATACTACTTGGCAGTTCTAAATAATTTACATACATTATCTTAACCCTCTCAGTAATCCAGTGAAGTAGATACTATAATTATCCTTATTTTTCAGGTAAAGGAAATGATTATTTAAAATCTATATCGGGCAGCACCTGTGGCTCAAGGAGTAGGGCACTGGCCCCATATACCAGAGGTGATGGGTTCAAAACCAGGCCCCAGCCAAAAAGTGCAAAAAAAAAAAAAAAAAAAAGGGCTATATCTATTAGGGACGCAGAAAATGTCATAAACGAGTAATTGAGGAGAGTTCATGAGAGCCAAAAGTATTTACGAAGGTTTGGGCAGCTTTTAGAAAAAACCATAAAGCAACATGGAATACCCTGGAGCTAGTACCAGTGGGAGCCATTAAGACTTCTGGTCCTACCTAGTAGGGCAAAGGGAAAGAGTGCAATTAGGACTCAGAATAACAGTCTGAAAAGAGCTATGATCCTGAGTTGAGGGACACAGCCAGCCTACAGAGACCTTGGTAGAGCAGGAGCCAGAGCAATAAATAGCAGACGTTACTCTATGCCACTGCACTGTGCCAGTGTCTTTTACTGGCTAAACCAAACTAGAAGCCAGAGAGCACAAAGCACTTTGTTAATGGTGTCATATAGGTCAGCTTGGAATAGAGAGGATGAAAAATGTTGGAGAACAAATGTAAAAAGGAAATGGAAAATATCTAGGAATTAAATAACTTGCTCAAAATTTCAAACTATTAAATGGCACAGAAAGTATACGAATGACAAATACTTTACTCCTAATCACAATGCTATATCATAGTTCATACTCAAAAGTTTTATGAAAGATTATTTACCAGGGAAAATATTTTAAATCTGAAAATTTATATCCTATCTCAAATTGCTGAATGCATTTATACATAACAGGAAGTGACAGCAAATATTTTAGAGCTGAGCAACAAAGAATGCCTAAAAAAAGAAAAAAAGACATGAGTATTTATTTTAGGTGTTGTTGGCCTTTTCAGTATATTAATTCATAGCTGTTCCCCTTGTTCAGATTCCAGACTCCATCATTTCTCGTGGTGTTCAGGTGCTCCCACGAGACACAGCCTCCCTCAGCACTACTCCTTCAGAATCTCCTCGTGCTCAGGCTACATCTCGCCTCTCCACAGCTTCCTGCCCAACACCAAAAGTAAGTACAGTTTCTTGGCACCTTATACTACCTGCTCTACCATGGAAATCTGGGAAAACTAACCAATACACATATTTCTCACCGCTTGTCAAGGTTGGATAGCATGCAAGATAATACTATGAAAAAATGAATGGAATATAAGATAGTTACCACCGTTATTGCACAAGTTGTCATATTAGATTCAATAGTAGGACAACAAAGATTTCATGCAAAATGTCTTACTTCTCCATCATGGCCAAGGGTATCATTTGCTGTAGCTGCTTTTTTCTTTGTTGCAGGCTTGTTATCTTTGAGCATACTTGTCAGTATTGATGTAAAGTTATTTGTTTATACTGAGGATGAATATGTATTTTTGGCCCCAAAATTGCAGGATTAACTAAATACTGTCACCAAAGGGATTCTTTTTTTTTTTTTAACCTTGTTCAAGCAGGGGAAGCTCCCTGCTCTAGTATCATTCCAATTTTTTTCAAACATATTTAACTTGGAATGTTGCTGCCTAATATTTGGAATTAAATCTAAATTTATTAGAAAGAAAGTTTTAATGCCAACCTTTGGGAGAGGGAAAGAGTTTCTTAGTCTTTATTTTTTATGATTGCTGTCACTGAATTGTGATGGATTAGATACTTATTGGTTGCTCACATCTTTGTATATGTGATAAATTAACTAGCAAACTTAATCACTACTGTGACTGCTTTCTCCTAGAATGTCCCTTCCCTGGTTAAGTTAGCCGTTTCTGCTTTCAAGTTCTCTATGTGATAGATCCAATATTGCTATCAAAACATTAACAGTAACATTCCTTCCTAATATTCATAAGACATCATATTAGCTATCAGGCTACACACTATAATTTTGTTGTAGGGATCTGACAGTTAATTTTTCAAATTGTGGCTCTTTCTCTGTCAGCAAATTTAAGGACTTGTATAGCTGTCTTCCTCAATTCCAATTTTTTCTATCAATTTTATGAATGTTATAATTTTATTTGACTAGAAGTGATCTCCAACAATTCTCGATTGAGGGCAGTGCAATTTATTTTACATTTCATGGTACAACCTTCTCAGCAAAGTCTTCAGAGTGTTACAGTTGTATATCTTTGTTTTTGGACATGTCAGAAATAACTGATACTAATTTTATCATTTAAAAAATTGAAGTCCAGAACCTGACTAATAAATCCAAAACCACATGCCCTGTGTCTTTGTCAACAGTGCCATATGTGTCAGGTGCCTTGGAGATTCCTTGTGAGGTAATAGAGCCTGCAGCTCTGCCTCTGTCTGTTGGTCACCTTCCTGCTTTGCTGACCCTCTGAAGCTCAGCACCAACATTCACCACTGAGTGAGTGTGTGCACGACTATTATCTGCAATGTGATATCAGTGTTCAGGAAATTTTTCCCAGTGGCCAAGTATCCGAAGAGGAATTATGGGACAGATGTTCCATGGCTTGCAATGGGATTTGCACAAACCAATGCACAGCTCCTTAAGTCCCCAGTGATAGACCCCATCATCTTGGTCTCTATCATGCTACCTGCACAATATGGTAGCACTGTACCATGATGCACGGGACAGCTCCCATACACATGCCACAGAGAGTAACTACAGTGTGCTCAAGACTACTGTGAAGTATAACATAATGCCTGCGCCTTGTGCATCTCTACCCATACCAGAATACGTTTCACACATAGTGAGCTCTGATTGGTGCCACAAAATGTTAATTGGTCTCCTTACTGCTTGACCTGGGGGAGATGACCATGCATTAATGAATCAACTATACGTGGTAGCCAGAGAAGCACAGATGACATTGTTAACTGCAATTAACTAGTTTCTTGGAGAATTTGATTCAGCTTTAATATTAATTCCAAGTGTTACTGATGAAATCCCAAAATTCAGAGAGGCATATAAGATACTTGAGAAAGATGTAGATTTATTGTGTTTTTCTTATGCAAAAATAACATGTCATCTGGATACCACGAAGATAGCCACCTCAGCCTTTCCACACTTAGCATAAGCAGCACCATGTCATGCATCTGAGACATCTAACACTATGAAAATTTACTGCCAGAGTAAACCTATACAGGGTATAATATCTGAATTGAAACTCAGAGCCTTCAAGAAAAAAACTGAAGCAAGAAGGCTTCACAGCAGAACAATGGGCCATTGTGGAGTTTACTCGGCCTGTCAACGTATGTTAAGCTATATCTGCCACACTCTGTCACAAAAAAACAATGTCATGAACCTGTCAACTCTGGGATGGAGTCTGACTGAAAAACTGAATTTTTAAGGCAACATAACCGTCATGTGCAGCACACCTCCCACAAGCCCAAAAGCAGCCATCTCATGCACACTACACTCCACTCCAGCAACACTCAATATGACCAACCATCAAAAATTAAGTATCTAACTCCTCCAGGCCTAGAGCCAATACCAGGTGAATTAGAGACAAGGAGACAGAAGAATGAAGAGTACTGAATTAACTACTAAATTACATGACCTTCAAAAAAGACCCAGATTTGAATGCCCTGTAATATCAGATAACAAAGAAAATCAAGAACTTTAGAGTTTCAGCAGGTATTTGAGAATATTATTTACATAATCAGCAATCTGCAGCGATATTGTGAAATTGAATTTAAACACCCCAAGAAACAACTTAAAAAGCTTCAACTTGATGTAGTACCAGTGGGACATATTTACCCATACAGTAACTCCACCTATTGTCATGCACAGCCCATTCCAAGACTGTATCTTCAACAGAGGTTGATAAATGGAAAAGCTGGTGACTTATGTGAGCAATGTTTGATGCACGTCACTGGGCCTATTTCCCAGTTTCACCATCATGATTTTGCAATTCACACCACTCGTGAATTTGCAATAAACATCATGATTTAGATACTATATCTGAACAGGTGTGGAACATTCACAAAAATTTTATAGTTTAGTTTTAGGTATAAATAGCCTTATAGATAATAAAAGTAATCAATTGATTAATTCAATAAAAAATTAAGGTCTAATATCTTCAGTGAAAAAAATCATAAGAACATTTGAGACATGAAATGTATTTAATGCCATTTGGGTGCTGATCAGCTGTATTTCAACTGAATGAAAACAAGTTATTTTTAAAAACTGAATTGAATAGAAAAATTGTATCCATGTCTTTTTTTTAATTTTTTTTCCCCGAGACAGAGTCTCACTTTCTCACCTTCTGTAGCGCACTGTGGCATTATAGCTCACAGCAACCTCAAACTCTTGGGCTCAAGCAATTCTCTTGCCTCAGCCTCCCAAGTAGCTGGGACTACAGGCACCCACCACAACGCCTGGCTGTTTTTAGAGACGAAGTCTTGCTCTGGCTCAGGCTGGTCTCGAACGTGTGAGCTCAGGCATGAGCCACCATGCTCAGCCATGTCTTTTAAATTATTAAAACAAAATAAATTATAATTCAGCTGTATTGAAATTCAGCTATAAAAGTTAGAGTCATTTATAAAGTCTGAAAAATAATTCACTGAATATTAAGATCTAAATTTTGGGATTATAGAACAATCTAAGACAGTATTTTTTTTTTCTTAATAATATTCTAGGTTCTGGAGTTGGCGCCCGTGGCTCAGTGAGTAGGGCGTCAGCCCCATATGCTGGAGGTGGCGGGTTCAAACCCAGCCCCGGCCAAAAACTGCAAAAAAATAAAAAATAAATAATATACTAGGTTCTGAAAGAGGAAGGGAGTAGAGGGATCGCAGGGGGTGGTTTACCTTTTGGAAGCAGAACCCTATTACATTATCTGACACAAGCAATCGGTATAACCTAGTTCTTTGTACCCTCAATGAATCCCCAACAATAAAAAATAATAATAATAGTAAACTAGGCTCTTAAATAATTTTTACAGTACTTCAGACTAAATTTAATTATACATAGTAGTTCTTGAGACTTTTTTAAAACTTTGTGATTACATTTTAGTTACAAAAAGGATGTCAGATACATTCTTTTAAAAAATCACTATTAGTTCCCAATTCACCAAAGTAAAATCCTAAAAAAATAAAAAATGTTAATATTCATTAATTTAATTTGCTTTTTGGAAAACTTGAAAAGACTGATTTGTCTTAATAGTTTTTTCTTAATTAATGCTTAGATGTTCAAACCCACAGTGGATTCAAATAAAGCAGTGTGTTTGTATTAAGAATAAGATTGTATTCCTTTTAGATAATATTTACCAGCAATAGAATGTACACCTCAAAGATAAAATTAATTGACTCTAAACTAGAGGTTCTTATAAGTGCTTTAATATCAGTGATAGATAGTCTCTGTAATCATGGAATTTGCAGTTTGTCAGAGGTTGAGTTTCTCTTATCTAAAATGTTTGGGACCAAAGTGTTTCAGATTTAGGAATTTTTGAGATTTTAGATACTAAACTAGTTGCATATCCCTAATCTGAAATGCTCCAATGAGCATTTACTTTGATACTTTGAGCTCAAAACGTTTCAGATTTTAGAGGATTCCGATTTTGGATTTTTAGTTTAGGGATCCTAAACCAGTAAAGTTAATATATAGATAAACATCATTAATTTTAACAATTATAATTTTATAACAATTATAAATTGAAATACATATTAACCAATGTGAGCTTTTATGCAGGTGACAGTTTTTTAATATATTCATAATGTATTTATCAATAACAACCACATTAAAAGGTGGTTGTCATAAATCAAAAATTTTCAGGCCAAAGCTTTTTGTTATTATGGAAATAGTCTAATTCAGTGACTTCAATATCTAATTTCAAATATCAATTCTAATATGCACTTGGTCTAAGAAAGTTAGGTCAACCAAAGGAGGTGGTTAATGTAGGTTGACTATGGAGGTTCAACTGTATTTTAATTTTTTAGCACAAATAGTTGAAGGGGAGAAGAAGTTAAAAGAGACTCACTAGTTTCTAATTTAAGATATTGGATGGATGATAATTTTATTAGTTATATTAAGGATTAAAAAAAAGGTAACAGGTTTTGAAGGTAAAACAGAAAAGAGTAATGCATTTCAATTTTGAAATTGCTTAATGTGAGACAACGAAGGAGTCATATTCAGCATAAAATTGGAAATATATTTTCCAGTTCTTATTTTACTACATCTTGGTTGTGATCTTCATAATTTAGTACACACCATGTATTAGTGTTGGCCAAACCTCTTAGAAGTCCTCTTTCTGTGATACAAAGAAGGCATTCACAGTCTGTCATGTGCTGCAATATATATGTGGTGTAAATGTATTTTTTTTACATCAGAAATACAACACAATTTTGACCCATCCGCTCCAGAAAGAGTACTTGACTTACTAATAGAAGACCTGGATTCAAATGCTTGCTTCTCTTCTTAATAACCACACAAAATTAAACAAGTTGTTTAACTTTATTGAACTTTGTATCTATTATAAAACTGGCAATCCCTGTCTTTGTGTTTATTAATTCATTAAATCAATTTTTGCCTAATAGTGGGAAAGCAAGGGTGAGCAAGTAGATACTCTTCCCAGCTTCACAAGCAGGTAAAACAAGCAGCTACAAATTATAATTATAATAAATGCTATGATTTGTCAACAGGAGTAGAAAATATTACGAGGATAACCATCAGAAACATTTAACCATGTCATTATGAAAACCCAAAAGGGTCAAATAACTGAGTTATGATTCAAAACTAATACTTCCAACCTTTCTCTCTATAGCTTATCATCATTGGGCAGTATTTAAGCATCTTGTCTATCTGAATGTCTGTAACAATATTAAATATTATTTTAGATTAACATTTTATAGGTATGTTGCAATATAATATCTTAGATTATGGTTTGATCCTCTTAAGATTTGCCAGCTAGCATGAGAACAAGATCTTTAAAATATACTGTTTTGTTTTTTTTTAATACACTCATCACAGTCTAATGAAGGCAACAATGTATCATCATTTCAAAACAATTTTTCATAGATTCCATTTTCTCCAGCAAATATTTGTATGCTGAAATGATATAATGTTTTATTGTATATGGGAAATAGTGATTTCTATTTTATATCAAATATTTTCTTTTAATGAAATCTGACTAAAATCATGAAAGATTTTTACTCCTCTTACAGTCTTTCAAGAACAAAGTTGTGGTTTTAGTCTTTTGCTGCCCTAAGTAAAATGGTACCTAAGTCAAAAAGTATGTAGATTCTGTTTTTAAAAAGTGTAGGCAATATCTAGAGGACTCAAGTTCTAAAACAATGGTAGTCTTCCAAGAAAGGTTTGCTGAAAGAATAATTCTGTAATCGATAAATTCTCTTTTTTTTTGAGACAAAGTCTCACTCTTGCCCCAGGCTATGGTGCCATGGCCTCAGCCTAGATCACAGCAACCTCAAACTCCTGGGTTCAAAGAAAGTGATCCTCCTACCTCAGCCTCCCCAGAAGCTGGATCTATAGGCACCTGCCACAACACCTGACTAATTTTTCTATTTTAAGTAGAGTCAGGGTCTTGCTCTTACTCAGGCAGGTCTCAAACTTCTGAGCTCAAGCAGTCCTCCCAGCTTTGCTTCCCAAAGAGTTAAATTACAGGCATGATGCCACAGTACATGGCCTGATAAATTCTCTTTTAAAGTGAATGTGATTCACAGCTTAGATGAGTGATGTTTTCAGTTATGAAGGGCAGTAAGTAGCATCACTATTTTGAAGTCAAATCAGGAGGCTTAACGCATAAAATAATGACCAGAGCAAAAATATAATAATAATAATACAAATTTTCAATCAATTCACCAGTCCTTTTATATGTTAGTAAAGTAGAGAATATTCTTAAAGACCCATTTTACATGTATTATTCGTTTATTCCTTAAGCATCTGAAGATGTAAATGTAGTCTAAAGTCAGATATTCCCTTGTACCTTAAAAGAGAAGAATTTTGGGCTTAGACTACCCAAATGTCTATCCTTAGACTACAAGGATGTTGCATTTTTTTCACTTAGGAAGAAGATACGATGAACACTATCACTATCAATATAAAATTTATACAATGATTAAAAGGTATATTCAAATATTTTTCTATGAAGGGTATGGTCCTTCAATACACTAATGTCTAATACTACATTCAGCAAAATGTAGAATTATGGCTTCTTTATAGTTTTCTGTTATTGTCCTTTGAACTGTTCTCATAACTGAAAGTTTTTCATGTATGAATCTGAAAGACAGTGATTTCCCTTACCTATAAAAATTACATTATTGATTTAATATCACTGTATATATTTTTATCTCTCGATATTTTTTCCTATTAATGTAAAGTTTTTACAAATGATTTCATGTTGTCACCATTTTCCTTTCTGAACACCAGGATGATGATATCATGTGGTTGGTTCATTGGCTACACCTCAGATTCCCAAGTCTCTGGAGAATCTAATAAAGTGGCTGTAATTCTAACCTAAATTAAGTCACTACCTGGTGCTTAAAAAACATTTTCTGTTATTTTTAAGAACCTAAACCAAATCATTAATACTGTACTGATCAAGTTTCTTTGCTTTTATCTGATATTGTATCAACATTGGTATATCAGTATCTGTTCAACTGTTAATGATATTATAGATTCTACATGTACAGTCAACAAACAAAAATGATAGAACCACTGAATTAGTAAAGTTAAAAATACATCTTTGAACAAAAATGGGTTTTCTTTTGTGCAACATCTGGAGATGTTGAGCAATAATATTCTCAGCAGTCTTGGTCAAATACAGCAGTTCTCAAACTTATTTTTTTAATTTCATATTAATATGAGAGTACAGATGATTAGGTTAAATTGTTTGCATTTGTTAGGTGAAGTCCAAGTTGTAGTTAAGCCATTTATTCAGGAGGTGTGCCATATACCCATATATTCAGGCTGTGAGGTGAGTTCTCAAACTTACTGATCTCAGGACCCCTTCATACTTAAAAAAAAAATTTTAACAGCTGGACGTGGTGACTCATGCCTGTTGTCCTAGCACTCTGGGAAGCTAAGGCAGGTGGATTGTTTGAGCTCGTGCATCAAGACCAGCCTGAACAAGAGTGAGACCACATCTCTACCAAAAATAGAAAAACTCACAGGGCATAATGGTGCCCACCTGAGTGCCCTTAGCTATTAAGAGGCAAAGGCAAAAGGGTTGCATGAGCCCAAGAGTTTGAGGTTGCTGTGAGCTTTGATAAGGCCATAGCACCCAAGGCAAAAGAAGTAAGAGTCTGTCTCAGAAAAAACAAATTTAAAGACCACAAATCACTTCTGTTTATGGGGTTTATGTCTGGTAATATTTGCTGTACTGAAAACTGAAACTGAGAAATTTTTTTAATTTTTAAATATCATTTGATTTAAAATAAGAATAATAAAATTTTCACATGCTAACATAAATAAAACTTTTATGAAAATAATAAGTATATTTTTCTTTTTTTTTTTTTTT